>JAQZBX010005816.1:0-55173 GCA_029593785.1 Cabassous unicinctus
CCTCTTTTTTTTCTGAGCCCAGTGAAAAATCATGTCTCAGAGCAGGGCAGCCATGGTATTAAGTGTTAACAAGCCATAGTACATGGGAAAGCCATAGCAGAAGCCTAGAAACCATGTACTCTTAAAAAGGGACCTTCTGATACAGTGTTTGACAATGTAGAATGGGTGGCTGCATAGCAAGTGACAAGCTATGGCTAGATCTGTCTGATAATGGGATAGGCTTCCTTGCAAATCCATGAACTCTTTGCTCATGGAAGAGTTCAAGTCTAAGAAGTTAGGTGATTTAGTTTTGTCCAGCATAATTAAAAATTGAATTTTCAGCCATAGAAGGAGGCTTGACTAGATATCTTCTAAGATTCCTTCCAGTTCAAAGTTATAGATTTAAGTTTCTCCCTAGATCTAGCTTTGTCAGGTGTTTCTTCTCACTTACTTTCTGGTTTTGGTTTATGTTTTTCTTCTTTTGAAATTAAAGACCAGATTCTTAACAACCAGACTTAATGCCTAACAAGACACAGCCACCAGAATGGAGGAACAAGTGATCATCAATTCAAAATCGTTCCAATGCTTTACACATGGCAGACACTCCATAAATAGCTCCTGAGTAAATGTTTAGTGACTATACAATTCATACACCAAAACCTATTCCTGAGAGAAGGGTCATTTTAAGTAACAGGGCAACCATATTAGAAAGGGAACACTTCTGTAAATGAGTTTTAACTACAATGGCAAATTTTTTTCTGAACCAAAACACAGCACATGTTCTATAGCCATAGCTAGTGATCCATGAGCAAAATTTTTGCTTCTTATCTCCATGAACTTATGCTTTGCCAATCTAGAGGTCTTAGTTCAAAAAGGAAGAATGCTTCCACCAGGTTACACAACAATGATTCAATTGAACTGGAAGTTAAGACTGCCACCCAGTCACTTTGTGCTTTTCATGCCTCTGAATCAACAGGCAAAGAAGAGAGTTACTGTATTGGCTGGGGTGATTGGTCCTGATTACCATGGGGAAGTTGGACTGCTACTACACAGTGGAGGCAAGGAAGAGAGTGACTAGAATACAGAAGCTCAAGATCCCTCAGGGCATCTCTTGGTTCTATCACACCCTGTGATTAAAGTCAAGGGAAAACTGCAACAACCCAATCCAGGCAGGACTACTAATGTCCCAGAACCTTCAAGAGTGCAAAGAACCAGGCAAAGAGCCACAACTTGCTGAGGGAAAAGGGAATACTTAATGGAAGAAGGTAATTATATATACAAGCTATGACCACTTGACCAGTTGCAGGAAAGAGGATTATAATTGTTATGAGTATTTCTTCCTTATTTTGTTATGAATATATCTGATATACATAAAGATATTTGATATGTACATATATTTATTATATCTTTGTTTTTCTTCCCTTTCTTATCCCATTTTTACATAACATAAGTTGTATTGACTTTATATCATAGTATTTAAGTTAGCAGATATCAAGGAGAAGCGTGATCATCACCAAAGGCTTACATTCACTTCTGAGGAAAGGGTTAATACGTATTTAATTGTAGGCAAGAAGTTGTATCATGTTAGGCAGAAGCATGTTACTCTATTTATTTAGAGATTATGCATGGTTTAAGTACATGCAGATGAGTACCAAGTTGACAAGGAGTGGTCTGTGATGGTTAATTTTATGTGTCAACTTGGCTAAGTTATGGTACCCAGCTGTAAGGTCAAACATTGGCCTAGTTGTTGTTGTGGATTTATTTCATTGATGGCATTGGCATTTACAATCTGTTGACTTTAAATAAAGGAAATTACCCTCAATAATGTGGGTTGGCCTCATCTAATTAATGGGAAGTCTCAGGGGAAAAACTGAGGGTTCCAGGGATGAGAAGGAATTCTGCCTCAAGACTATACCTTCCACTTCTTCCTGAATTCTTAGATTAAGGAATTTGGACTCGAGACTTCACTATCATTCCTACTAGAATTTCCAGCCTCCTGCCTGTCCTATACAATTTGAACTTGCCAGCCCCTATAATCATGCGAACCAATTCCATATAATAAATCTCATATACCTATCAATCAGTAGATATCCTATTGATACTGTTTCTCTGGAGAACGCTGACTAATACAGATGAAATAGCTACTCCCTATTCAAACTTTCCCAAATTGTCTCAAAGATATCTTTTTTCCCCCCAGTATTCACATTTTTATTAAGCGGTGTAAAACATATGTGGTTACTATTAATATTTTCATTTGCAAATGGAATTGCTGGGAAGTATAAAGACCTCTATTCAACTTTTTATCAAGATTGCTATCAAATTACCAACACATAGGTTTCCTCAGGTCTGGAATTTCCTTGCTATTGGATATGAATATATAGTGCGAAGTCCAGGTAATAACATTTTATTAAAACAAAACAATAGCATCATACTCAGGTCATCTTAGTCCTAAGGATTTCTGGATTTCGTCCTTGGAGGAGGTCAGGATCTTGCCAAGGCCTAGGTCCTCCAATATTCTTTCAGTCATCAGAAGTAGAGTCCTTTATTTTCTCATACTCAGACTCTAGTGATACTTTATTCATTTTCAGTTTTTTCTCCAACTCAGAATCAATGGTTTTGAGACTTGAAGAAGACCAAAATCAAGGCATCATCAAGGTGATGTTTTCTTCTCAAAGTCTGCGGTGTTCTGGGGGTGGCTGTTAGCGATCCTTGGCCCTTGGCTTTTCTGTCACATGGGATGGCACATCATGGTGGCCTCACCTCTTCAGGGTTCTGTTGACATCTCACTGCTCTGGCTTTTTCTCTGTGGTCTTTTCTATAAGGCCTCCAGTAATAGGATTTAGAACCCTTCCTGTTTCAGTTGGACCACACCTAAACTGAAGTAACTTTAATCTTCACAGCATCATATCAGATTTGTGAAAACTCACAGAGACCAAAAGAACCTCCAACAATCAGCAACAGCATGGGGACTCTGTAGCAAAGGGTCCTGTTTTTGGGTAAAGCGCATGTCACCATGGGTGCAAACATGAATGAACCCTCTTTCCCACAGGGATGCCTGGCAAGCTGGCCTAGCACAGCCTCCCAAATCTCAGGGCATTCAAAGATATCTTTTAAAATTTAGTTTAAATTAGGATCCAAAGAAATGTTTGCATGTTGCTTTTGGTGTATGTCACTTAAGTCTCTCTTATTCTATAATAGTCCCTTTCTCTACTCCCACTCCATCTGATATCATGCTTTGATAGAGAAACTGGGGCATATTTCCTGTATAGTGACCCACACACTGACATATCTGGTCATTTCCTGTGGTGTCATTTAACTTGTTCCTCTATCCTCTATATTTCCTGAAAACCATTAGATTCTCAATTAGATTCAGGTATAATTTTTCAGGCATGTATATGGAACTATTCAGATTGACCAGTGTGTTCAGAACATGCCAGTCTGATCCTTCTGTCATAAAGTCCTCCATCAACATTTCCCCTATGGGATGATCATTGCCTAGATTAGAGTGTTATTTTAAAAATACAGACATCAGTACCAGTAGCTTTAGAATCTCTAAGGTGATTCTGATGTGTACGCTGGGTTGAAAGCCATTGACAAGAAAAAAACTACACAAGTTGGATAAATAATTCAGTTATCAGGATTGGGAGAAGATACTTTAGATACTCGGGGTCATATACATCAGAATGAAAACAGTGATTTAATTGGTGTTTAAAGAGAAAAACATAAGGTCACTCTCTTAAGGAAGAACTGATGATTCTGTCAGAAATTCAAATAACATGAGAAATCTTGATCTGTTGTGTGTTTGCCCTTCACAACCTCTCAAAGCTGATACATATAGGATACTCCTGAGGCTTTCTCTAAAGATTTCTCTGAGGCTAGATTGACTTTTTTTTTTTTTTTTTTTTTTAATTATATCTTGAAGAAAAACAAGGCTGGTCACAGGGAAAAGTGTGAGTCTTGAATATTTGTCTTTAACTCATTCTTGCTGGAACTCAAAGTCACTTTCTCAAATAAAATGTCAAAAATTCTTGGAATATATAAGCCATGCTTAACAAAAGGAAACAGGCCAATATGCCAAACTACTGATCCTAATGCTTGTACTTATGAATCTTATTCCTGTAAAAATGAAATTTAGCCTAATTATAATTAATTACTAAGAGCTACCTCCTGAAAACCTTCTTGTTACTCAAATGTAGCTTCTCTCTAAGCCAAACTCAGCAAATAAACTCACTTCCTTCCCCCTGACATGGGACATGACTCCTGGGGATAAGCCTCCCTGGCATCGAGGGATTATTACCAAGCACTAACCAGGAATGCATGTGGAAAAAGACCTTACCCAAAAGGGGGAAGCATTAAATTAAAATGAGTTTTGTTATGGATAAGAGATTTCAGAATGAATCAGGAGGTCATTCAGTAGGCTATGCTTATGCAGGTCTCGGGCAGATTTCACTAACTGCCACAGTAAACAAAGCCTCAAACAAAAGTGCTCCTGAGGGCTCTAGACACAAGAGGCAAGGCACACAGTCTCAAGAAATCAACACCCCCTTGGCAGGCCCTACTTGGGAATATATGATAATCTATTTCCCCGAAAATAACATAGTTATACTCATTTATAATTCCCCTACTCATGGTTGTTTTAATCCTTTATATGAACCTGTAATTTTCAATATAACCACAAAATGTAGCTCTCAGAGACTTACATCTTTGGATTGTTCATATGCCAGTTGAACCCTGAATCCCAGCAGAGTTGCCACCAACTCCTACTCTCCAGTTCTTCGGGTTTGCCCTGGACAACCACTGAAACAAAGATGATGGATGAGTCCCATCCTCCCAAAAACAAGAGTATCTACAACTGCAAGCAAAATAGTCCCTGACAGTTGCCCCATAATACCTAAGTCCCCTTTCAGCCTGAAGCAGTCAAAGCAGACATCATTCCAAATCCTTCAAGACTTGGGAATGAACAAACATAAGAGGGAGTATAACCACGGACCAAAGTAGATTTATTGTTATTTTAGGTATTATCTTGTGCTAATAGAAGAACTTGTAACATTGATATAAAGATAGTGGTTTCCAAGGGATCAGAAGGGAGAGGAAGGGATGATTAGTAGAACACAGGGCATTTTGGGGCAGTGAAATTGTTCGGTATGATACTGAGACACATGTGACATTAAACATTTGTCAAAGCCTATAAAACTGGACAGCACAATGTGTAAATAAAGTAAATTATAGACTTCGTTTAGTAGCAATGCTTCAATATTAGTTCATCAATTGTAACAAATATACCACACTAATGTAAGATGTTAATAATAGGGGCAACTATGTGTGTGGTCGTGTGTGTGTGTGTGGGGGGGTTATATGGTAATTCCTTATAATTTCACTAAGTTTTCTGTAAATCTAAAACCTCTATAAAAAATAAGGTTTATCACTACTAAAAAATTCTATTTTGAAGAACAAGGGTGGTTACAGGGGAAAATGTGAGGCTTGAAAATTTGTGTTTGACTCATTCTGGAACTCAAAGTCATTTAAATACTGGTACCTATTTGTTTCTCCTCCCTCATACACAATGCCAAGTTCATTCCATCTCCCTGGACCCATCATAGTCCTTTCCCTAATGAAATTCATATTCTCCATACCGCATTCTTCACCATCTTTACTATGTGTGTGTTTACCTAATCATAGGTATCAACTTACTAAGCCAATCTACTGCTAACCTACAACCAAGGGAATGGTGTAAAGAGCCACTTCAGAGAAACGATGTGCATTTTAATGATGGCTTTCCACAAACTGCAGCATTTCATGTGCTGAAAAACTTCAGTGCTGTGAGTAAACAGTATAGTATAGGGGGAAACATTCTGAGATCAAGAAATCTGGGTTCAATTCCTTGGCTCTGCCAGTTATTTGGCGGGGGGAGGAATACATTTCACCCCTCTGAGCATCAGTTTTCTCTCTTTATTAAAACTACAATTGGTTGAGACAAGGTTTAGCTCTAAACTGTTACAGCTATACACATGGTGAATCCAAGTTAGATTGAGGATTTCTTTTGTATGTTCCCTAAGATGTATTTCCTTTAAGAAGAATTTAGGGAGACAGAGTACCCAAAACAAATGCCAACAGAGATGCTGCCACAGGGCTTAAAGACTATAAAAGAAATCCTTAAGAGAAAAAACTTTAATTAAAGATCCAGGGAAATTACTGAACTATTTATGAATGAAATGACATGATATAGAAATCTAGGATTTGCTTTAAAATACTTCAGCAAAAAAAAACACCATAAATGGGGAGTGGGGATTAGATGAAATGAGATTGGCAAAGTGTTGAAAAGTCGTTAAAGCAAGATAAGTGCATGTTCTCTCTAGTATTTCACATATTTCAATTTTTTTCATAATACGAAGTTTAAAAATCTCATGCAATTGCATCTGCCTTCTCCCAGTCCAATTGTGAGATACTCCATGGTTAGGCATTGTACCAAAGTTCTCCAGAGGAAGTGGAACAGTCTATAGATAACCGGACATGCCATGAATGCTGCTTGAGTCTTCCCATGCCAGTGCCTTCCTCTTCCCCAAGATAATATCTGTGTGCATGAAGCGAGTCAATTATGCTGAAGAACATGAGATGACTAACTTACAGGACTAGATTAGAAAACCAGGGATATATGTAAGAAGGAGAAACTGTACTTTGGTTTCCCTAATTTCAATGTCTTGAAGAGTAAGACTAACTCGAAAAGAATCCATTCAGAAAGTATAGGAATGCGAGAATCTATGGTTGATGAGTGTTGGATCAGATTTATCTAAAGTGTAAGCTTCTCCTTGAGAACGAAGCACCACTGGATGGTTCATTTGCTCTTTTCCATCATGTGAACAACAATCATCAAGCCATAACTGCAGAGGCTCATATTCCAGTGGTCTGGATGATGCTCCAATCACCTTCCAGATAGCTTAGGCACTAAAATAACTCAGCTGGTCTCCATAGCAACTCCAGATAAAATGGATTTTTTCCTTACTCATCTAAAGAGCTTGGCAAACAAAATTATTCTAAAACTATTGTGTAAACCACAGGTCTCCTTCACTCTAAGTAACAGATATGGTTCATTCAAGACTATAAATAAGTTGAATTATTATCTTATGTAAGGGGAATGTCACTTGACTAAAGAGATTTTTTAAATGAATTATGAGTTATTTTGCAAGGTACATAACCTTGAGTGCAGAAATTCCCACTAGTTTATGGAGGTGAAGACATCAGAAGGAGTAAAGAAATAACTCTTCCTCTCTCTCATTTCCCAAAGCAGTTATCATTCCTTTCTCACACCAGCCTTTCTGGACTCAGTCTATGAATAGAAAATGAAGAAATTTACCTATGATTTCTCAAAATATAACCGAGAGGCTCTTCTCTAACATGGTACGTGGAACTGTCATCTGCCTCTTCTCCTCTCATCTGAATACAAGTGTATCTTTTAAGGTCAAGTACATGTCTCAGGGTTTCCATAAAAGCTGTTATCCATTTTCTTTTTCTTGGGGCAGCTAGATGTATATTTGCCTGTTCCTGAATGAGGAATGTAGGCTTAGGATATTCTGATGTAGGTGTATTATGTATTAGGCTTTCCATGCTGCCAAATGATTTACCATGGTAAAATGAATAGTCTAATATTAATTACTTACTATATATGAGTTGATTAAATTTATAAGCATTTCCTCTCTCAACTCATTTGATCATAACAAATGCAAATAAAGAAACTGAAGCTTAAAGAGAATAGATTCTATTCTTCAAGGGATAGATAGAATCAGAATAAAACACTAGCTTTATAACAAGCAATCCCAAGCTCTTAAAGTGCCTTTCTTCCATGATGCAGAAAGTTTTCCCATTCTCTATTCTCAATATTGTCACAAAATTAAATTGAGCCCTTCTGGAAAAAGCACAAAGAATACTGAAAGATATGAAAACAGCCCAAATGAAGCAATAGCTAGAGACTAAAAGAGTTTTCAACTTCAAAAGCCTACACAGGACACAAAAAAAGTAATTTGGCAAAATTCAACACCCATTCATGAGAAAAACCCTCAGAAAAATAATAATAGAGGAGAACTTCCTCCACTTGATAAAGAAAACCTAGGGTTGGTATAATATTTTATGATGAAAGCCTGAATGCTTTTCCCTACAATCAGGAACAAGGCAAGGATGTCCACTCACTGCTCTTATTCAAAATAGTGCTGGAAGTTCTACCAGAGTAATGAAGCAAGAAAAGAAAAGAAAAGTCACACAGATTGGAAAGGAAGAAACAAAATTGTCCCTAATTGTAGATGATAAGACTGCCTACTTAGAAAAGCCCAAGGAATCTGCTAAAAAAAAAAAAAAAAATCCTCCTGGAATTAATAAGTAAGTTCAGCAAGGTTGCAGGATATAGAATAAATATACAAAAAACAATTATGTTTCTAAATACTAGCAATGAATATGTGGATTTAACCTTACATATATATTTAATTTAATCAAACTTACAAACACAATACCATTCATAATTCCTCAAAAATGAAATATTTAGGGATAAATAGAACACAATATGTTGGATTAGAGACTCAACATAATAAAAATGTCAATTCTCCCCATACTGACATACTGGCTTAACATCATCCCTAAAAAATCCTAGCAAAATTTTTGTAGATATAGACATGACTATTCTAAAATTTTCAGATAAAGGCAAAGGGACTAGAATACCTAAATGAATTTTGAAATTTTGAAAAATCAGTCTACCTGATCTTAAGACACATTATATAACTATACTAATCAAGCCTATGTGGTATAGGTGAAGAGACAGACAAAAAAAATCAGTGGAACAGACTAGAGAACCCAAAAATAGATCCACATAAATACAGCCAACTGATTTTTGAGAAAGACACAAAGCAACAATGGAGAAAAGATAGCACTTTCAACAAATGGTGCCAGAGCAAAGGGACATGTATTTAAAAATTTTTAATATAAAAGAAAAAAAGAACTTCAATCTAATTGTCACATTTTACATAAAAATTATTTAAAATTGATGATGAACTAAAACGTGAAACAAATCTTTTAGAAAAAAACATAGAAGAAAATCCTTTGGATGCAGGCTGGGAAAAAAGTATTTAGACTTGAGATGAAAAGCATGAGTAATAAAAGGAAAAGTAGATAAATCAAAATTTAAACCTCTGTTCTGCATAGACCCTGTTAAGAAGATTAAAAGACAAGTTACGGACTTGGAGAAATCCAAGATAGAGGTGGCTGCAGCCATTGTTTCAACCCTGCCTCAGACAGGGATAGAGACAGTGAAGGTTAAAAGGCACAGAACCTCTCTAAGGCTATGGGGAACAGTTTCCTGAAGGGCACTACCTGCTGGGCAGGCCAGGAAAGCACGGCTTCAGGAAGTCATCAGAAAAGTCTGTGGTGTCTTTCCTGACCTTCTATCCAGGGTTCTTTGGAGCTGATTTGTGCTGCCTTCATGGGATCAGGCCCTGTTTTTGGCAGGGAAATACTGACTTAAGAAGGTTCTTTCAAGGGTAAACCTCCTCCCAAAAGTTTTCCTCCAGGCAAAAGCAGCTAGAGGCAACAAAGGAAGATGAAAACACTATAGACAAATAGAATAGGAAGCTTTCTGTTGGGGGTGAAACAATAGCACAAATAATGCAATATTAAAAATTGTACAGCATGTCCAGGACAAGAATCAGATGAAGAGCTGGAAATATCTGATCAGTTAAACACAGGCAATTCGAAAGGCCTTGAATAAGTTGAAGCAAGTGTCACAAAGAGCCTTAACACAAAGCCAATCAACAATAAAACACTAAGAAAGAGAGGAAACCTGACCTTCAGAGTAAGTTCATCAAGATAAGCAGATACCTAGATAGCAACAAAACATAATAAGCTGTACTAAGAAACAGAAAGATATGGCCCAAAGGAACAAACTAAAACTTCAGAGGAGACACAAAATTTGAAACAACAAATCAATGATGTTCCAACAAATGTCCTAATCATTTCAAGGAGATGAAGGAAAATATGGCTTAAAAAATAAAGAATATTAGGAAGACACTGGGTGAGCATAAAGAAGAAGATGAAGGTATAAAAAGAAACATAAATTATGTAGATGAAAGGCATAATAGTAGAGATTAAAAATATACTAGAGGCATACAACAACAGAAGAAAGGCAGAAGAAAGAATCACCGAACTAGAAGACAGGACAAACTTTACAGACAGAAGAACATATAGAGAATAGAATGGAAAAAAGTGACCAGGGTTTCAGGGATTTGAATGACAGCATGAAGTGCACAAACATATACATCATGGGTGTCTTAGAAGTAGAAGAGAATGGAAAAAGGGGCCGAAAGAATATTTGAGGAAATAATGGCTGAAAATTACCCAACTGTAATTGAAAGCCATAAATACACAAGTCCAAGAAGCACAACATACTCCAAATAGAATAAGTCCTAATAGACATACTCCAAGACACATACTAATCACAATGTCAAATGCCAAAATTAAAAAAGAGAATCCTGAAAGCAGCAAGAGAAAAACGATTGGTCACAGAGAAGGGAACCACAATAAGATGAAAGTACCAATTTCTTAGCAGCAAACCATGGAGGTAACAAGGCATTGTTATGATATATTTAAGGTACTGAAAGAGAAAAAAACTGCCAACCATGAATTCTTTATATGGCAAACTGTCCTTCAAAGATCAGGGAGAGTTTAAATATTCACAGATAAACAGAAACAAAGAGTTCATCAACAAGACACCTGCCCTACAAGAAATACTGAAGGCATTTCTGAGGCTGAAAGGAAAAGATGGGAGAGAGAGGCTTGGAGTAGAGTGCAGAAATCAAGATTATCAGTAAGGATAACTAAAAGGATAAGAAGACAAAAACAAAATATGACATATAAAAAACAAAGGATAAAATGATTAAAGTAAGTACTGCCTTTACAGAAATAATATTAATGTTAATGGATTATACTTCCCAATCAAAGACACAAATTGGCAAAATATATATAGTTGACATTTGACAAAGGCATCACTGCAATTCAATGGGGAGAGGAATATCTTTTTAAAAATGGTGCTAGAATAATCAATATCTGGAAAAAAATTAACATTGACCTATTCTTCACAATATACATGAAAATGAACTCAAGATGGATTGTAGAACTAAATATGTAAGCTAAAACTCTAAAGCTCCTAGAAGAAAACACAGGAGATTATACTCATTCACTTGGAGTAGGTAAAGATTTCTTAGACAGAATGCCTAAGAGAAAGTCTTGATAAAATGCACACCATCAAAATTTAAACCTTCTGCTCTTCAAGAGATAACCTTTAAGAAGTGAAAAGTAAAGCCACATTCTCAGAGAAATTATTCACAATACATTCAATTAGACTTGTGAATACAAATACTCATAATACATATAATTAGACTCATATCTGTAACTGTAAAGAACTTGTACAAGCCAATAAGAGGAAAAATTAATTAAAAAAATAAACAATTAGACATTTCACACAAAAAAAGATCTATAAGTAGCCAATAAACACGTGAAAAGATGCTCAAAATCATTAGTCATCAGCAAAACACAAATTAAAACCACCAGTTAGCACTAAACACCTTCTATAATGGTGAAAATTTTTAAAGCCTAATAATATCCAATCAATGGCTAGATGTAGAACAGCTGGGACTCTCCTTCAATGGGTTAGGCAGAGTACAAAATGCAACAACCAGGCACACCTGGCTTATGATCCAGCAAATCTATTCCTCTACTCACTCAAGAGAAATTAAAATTAAGTTGATACAAAAAATTGTATATGAATGGTCATAGCACCTTCATTCATAATTTTCCACAACTGCAAGCAACCCAAATATCTACCGTGTGGTACATCCATACAATGGAATACTACTCAACAACAAAAAGACATGAACTACTCATGCATGCAACAACATGGGCAAATCTCAAAAAGCATTGTGTTGAGCTAAAAAATCCAGGCACAAGAGAACCTACTGTATGTTTCCATTTATATGACGTTCAAGAACAGGCAATACTAAGCAATGCTGACAGAAATCAGTGGTTGACATTTGGGTGCAGGTGGGGGACTGTGAAAAAGGAAGAGATGTGACTGCAAAGGGGCAGGAGAACTTTCTGGGGGTACTGGAATTGTTCTTAACTGGGGCGGGGGTACAAAAGTGCATGCACCTGTCAAAACTTACTGAACTGAATAATTTAACCCTACATTTTATATAAATTATACCCCAATAAAATATTTTTAAATATGATGTGTTGATATCAGGACACTATCCCTTTATACCCCTTCTCTTCTCCCTCATTCCCTCAACACAAGGTCCTCCAACAGGACACAAAAACTGAGGAGAGCAGGAGTAAAAATAGGATTTCTTTAAAATCTCACCTCAGGCAGAATTCAGTGTTTAATTTCTTCAGTCTAGCTGTGGCAGTCTCTAGGCTGCTCATAAGAAAACCAGGGAAACTGCACATTACTTATTCACTTTTCTAAAATTATCCTCAGCACAAATGACCATTTTATTTTAGAAGGTGCCAGAGTGGAACATAAAACAAATGTCTGGATTTATTGGAGTTGTTTTTTAGCCAATGTAAGTTTTCTGAAACAATAAAAGAACTAAGGACTAAATTTTGTGAAACCAAGTGTAACTCCAAACTGAATGATGGAAATAAGTTTCAACCTCCTTCCAGACCTAAAACAGCGCTGGCAATGAGGAGCTTAAGCGACAAAGTTTTTGTTGTTGTTGTTGTTTGTCTATTGGAAAAGAGCAGTAAAATCGGCAGAAAGCAGGTGAGAAAAGACAGAAGAAATTTCCAATATTGAGACAACCTTAAAATGTTACCAAGTAATATCAAAGCCTCTCCCAGAGACATGGCTTTATATCATCCCTTGGCTCATAAAAAAAAGTGCTGCAAAAACCCAAACAAAGTCTTATCACTTTGAAAATAAGAAAATATCTAATCGTGGCCATACCTTAGAATACGCCTTACCTTCATGTCTTCAATGGCTCAGCAAATTCATTGCTAATACCCTGGCCCTACCGACTGAAACCTCAATGTTTGCTTAAAGATGACTGCTAAGATGCCAAAATGGAAATAAATTTGCAAGTCAAGCAAAAAGAAAGCAGCCAGACTCGGTGGACTCATCAAATCTATTAAGCATGACAGTTTTTCCTTCCGAGACTATATGTGGGCACAAGCCCATCAGGCAATGTGTTTGCTGCTTTTTGAAGCAATAACATTTTTGATTAATCCTCTTGACTATTTGTTTCTAATAGATGCAAAGGGGAAATAAAACAGACCATAAAGTTAAGCGTGAGGGGCCCAGATGCAGGGATGCTGTAAGGATAATAGATATCAGTATTCAGTCATCTAAGTTTGGAAGGAAGCATGGTTGTGTTTCAGGAATTTACTACGGACCCCACACACGTAGCTCTGTTATTCATGGCAGACAGCAAGTTTCCATTGCTCAGCACTTCTCAGTCAACAGGGCCAGGAAAAACTGCTTGCACAGGAGGTTGTCCTCAATGATTTCTACCCTCCTCTTTCAGCACCCATCTACTGCCCTCTACCTCCTCCTCCCTCACCATTTTCAGACTTGCTTCCTACCAGTTGCCTGGAAAGAATCTCATAATCAGTTTCACAAAGAGGTATAAATAACTGATAAGATGTTATGTGTATCTCATCCAGGGATACTTGCATTTTTTGAGGACAATCAGTAGCATTTTTGTAATGAATGAATGATATAAAAGACTGAAGCCTTTCACAAATTGCCAAACAGGAATTGTGGCTTCAGGTGCCTCCTCTAAGTATTGTAAAACTAGGGGGTGGATGAAGGTAATTATGCCTGCACGGATCTTGCAGATTGTTCTATAGAAACAAAGGTTCCCATGGATTTAGAGTCTTAGCTATCCAAAGAAAGGGCTATTCACAAATGAGGCGGTAGACTCGATAATTTATGCTGACTTTGTCCAAATGGCTCTTCCCTTTCTGGCCTTCTTTACTACCAGCTACAGCCTTGGTCTAAGAGAAAATGCTTTCACTGAAAGTCAAATTAGTAGCTGAGATGAATACTTTGGAGCAAATGCTTCGGGAATTGAGGAGACAGTTGTGTTGCCTCTTCACGCTGGAGTACTAGATTTGATGGTGGCCTGGGGCTGAGGGTAGGAATTCCCTCACATAGCAGACATTTCTGAGAGAAGAGAATCCTCACCCTGTGATGCACTGCAGTAGAACCCCATGCCCAAGACAGGGTATCTGACCAAACTTTCTAACGTACAATCACATATCTAGTCAGGTGTACTGGCTGGCTAGGAAGCACAGCAAGGATTCATTCAGCCCTGGGCAAGGTTAAATAAGGCACTACCTAAAAAGAGTATGGTTCAAGAAACATTATTCACTAGCTTTAGGGGTATAAAACATGAGTAAAATGTGAGCAGTTGATAGTCATTCAAATCAGAGATGGTGAGCGACCAGAATCAAGAATGAGTGATGCGCAATGGAGTGGATGCAGCATGGTCTAGTAAACAGTGGGTATCTGAATTCATGGTCAAGCACCAGCTATGTGACCTTGAGCAAGAGGTTATTCTTTCCTAGTGTCAGGTTCGTCAAGTGTAAAACACCTTCTTACAGGGTTATGTGGCAAGAAGTTATGTGTTGGGATAAGTCTGAGGTCTCAGGTATAGACATCGTTTATGAAAACCAAGGTTACAGCTGGATGCAAGAAAGAAAATCTAGGGTCCAGATGGGGCCACATGGTTCAGTCTTCCCTGCTGAGACTCGAGGAAGTGAGCTAATAACTAGTCATTCATTGGCAGAATGCCCAGAGCAGTACAGACCTGTCCAGGGCAGGAGCTGGGGAAGTAGTTACAGTTAGAGAGGTAAACAAGGCAGAACATGATCATAGGAACAGAACATGATCCCTGGGTTCACAGGAAGAACTGATGCTCTAGTAAGGAATTCCTGCCGAAATTCCTGTGTCTTATATAACGGCAGACAAAACCTGGACCAGCTCTGGTGCCTGCACAATAGCCATCATTCAGTAAAGATAATTAGAATCATTATTAAGAAACTGCACCAAAAGGACTAAATTTTATAACTATAGTGTGCCTTGATTTGAATATATAGGACAGCTGCACTCCTCCCCTACCATCCTAATACTTATTACTTGTTACAAGAGGCCACTGATATCCTATTTATGGATCAGCCACGTGGAAGGAATGCACCGGAATATAAGGTTTTCTTTCCAGATATTAGGAATGAGAGCATATCCACACATCAATAACATCCCAAGGTGATACCACAAGATTCCATCCTCAGCACCTCTGGCACTAGCTAAAAGGTAGGGCATTAGTAGCAGTAGAAGACTAACAACTCTCAAGAAAAATTTAAGCCCTCTCAACTGCATATTTTCAGACTAGGAATGCTGCTTCTGCTACTTATAATAAAGCAGGATGTTAACAACATATTGTAAATTTAACGTCTTTAAGTTGTTAGAAACAAAACAGATAACTAGCCAGAGGGATGTGTCTTAGATCAACAGCTCTTTGAAACAAATCCTCCCCGACTCTCCACATCATTTATCCCTGGTCACTCAGAACCATTCAATGAGCTGATGATGCTTTAGATCCTAAGAAAACTAATAGGACCTGACATTGCTGCAACGCCTTATGAATGGAGCCCTGAGACACAGCGATGCCACAAAAGCAAACAAGTGAAAAAACCATCGCTTTATGTAAGGGAAAGTAGAGAATGAAGAGCTTGGGGGGTTTTCTTTACCTCTGTTTCATCTAATATAACGCGTGTTTGGAGAGATTCCGCCCTATAAATAATTAAAACAGCAGTGCCTGTCCAAGAGAGCACTGCAGTCTCCACTGATATTTTATTGCATGATTCAATTTACTAATAGAGGAGAAACCATGGCTCCTTAATTGACTAAAGTTTACTTCTACAAAGAAGTAATTAAATATCAAAATCCCTAAGCTTCCCTCTCTATTGTCCTCCAAGTTTGTGTCTTATTTTCTAAAATCCCTCAACAAGGGCCAAAGATTTGAATTTTAAAAAGCTGAATACATGTTGGTGGGGGATATTTGGTGCTGTACTTCCTTCCACACCTATACAAAGGTTATTTTACCATGAATGATTGTACAAAGAGAATTTTTAAAAAATTTTTCTCTCAATTTAATTAAATTTAAATTAACTCAGTTAACGCTCTCCAAGAGTATGCAATAAGATGATTCACATTGATTGTTAAACTCGAAAGTGACTGACTTAGAACATGAAAATATTAACAATGTAAAAAGGTATTGAGATATTTCTCACCAAGAGTCATTTCATAGACTCCTAGGAGGTCCCAACTATTTGGGCTTTTACAGATCCTCTAGTCCAATTCCTCATCTGACACCCACCTTGGAAAATTTCAGAGATGTAAACACTGAGATATACAAAGAAAAAACAAATTGCTCAAAGTCACAGAGCACAATTAAAACCTGAGTTAATGATAAAGCCACAATTAAAACCCTGTCTGTGTGCCTACCAAATGAGATGCCATTTCTCATTGTTATCCACTCCAATAATGATAACCTCAGCAAGAACAATAAAGGCAATAATCATCTCCTAAGTGCTTACTGTTCTGTACAAAGCCCTTAACATACATTATTTTATTTAATCCGCATAATAGTCCTATAAATAAAAATTGTCATTCCCTTAACAAGGCCATAACAAAGCTCTTGCTGCTCTGCCCTTCAAATCTGCACCTTTACTAAAGATCCCAATCCCAGGAGAAGCACCGCCATTCTCCCAGTTGCTCAAGCCAAAACCTTTGAGAGCGTCCTTGACTCAACTCTTTCTAATGCCAGCATCCAATACAGCAGCAAATCCCATCAGCTCTACCTTCAAAATATATCTCAAATCTGACCACTTTTCCCTTGTTCAAGGCCAAGTGACCAATTTCTTTAGCCTAGACTCAGAGGCCTGGCATATAGTTGACATTCAATAAACGTTGGCTGAATATTGAATGAGCAGTCTCCTAGTTGGGTTTATCCTTTCTGCCTTCTTCACAATCTAGTCTCTGCAGAGCAGTCTGAGTAGTTCAATGAAAATGGACATTGTCACTTCTTTGCTCAAAAGTTCCCAATGCATTACCTTCATATTTAGAATAAAATGTGAATCCCAATAGCCTTTTCCACCCAGCTCCAGTCCTTCCAGTCTTCTTGCTCATCCTCAATCATCCCAAGCATTCACCCGCCTCAGGTGAACTTTTAGTCCTCTCTTCCCAGGACATCATTTCCTTACTTCATGCAGCTTTCTGTCTGCACTGACCACCTTACTTGAACTATCTTCCCCACACCCTCTCTCTCTCCTTCCATTCACAGCTAAAAAGCTGTACTTCTCTATTCTGTATAGTCTCTGCAGTATTATCCCACCCTTATTCTTCAACCCTTTTGAATATGGCTTCCATCTCCATCACATGGCTCTTGCTAGGATCATCAATGTTACTAAACACCAATACAAATGTTTGTTTTATTTCTGACCTTAGTTGATCTATTACAGCATTTGACAACATCTATCCCTCCCTATATTTTGAAACATCATTTTCTTTTCCTTCCCCAAACCAATAGTCTCATTGTTTTCTTCCTAAATATCTGGTTCTTCTGTTTCTCTCTGAAGGATCATTGTCCTCAACTTGGGCATTGACTGTTGGTGTACTCCACCCTACCGGGTGGAACCCACACCCATCCTTCAGTTGTACCTATAATCAGATGATTCACAAATGTGTAAGCCTAGACTTCCAGAATCCAGATTCATATATCCAACCACCTTTCACATTTATCTTAACTTTCACAAATGCAGGAAATACATATCCAAAACCAAACATGTGATCCATGCCACTAACCCAGCACTAACAAAAAACAAATGACCAAATTTTACAAGTCAGGTTCTCTTTGAGTACTCCTTATCTTCATAAATGGCACCACCATCTGTCTTATGTATGCCAGGCAGAGCTCTGTGTCACCCTAAATTCTCCTGCAATATAAATGTTTTTATTACTTCAGAGGGAAGATCACTCCTCCTGGAAGACTGCCAGATTCACTTACAACCACAGATAATTCCACCAAACATGGAGGAGTACATGAACAACCTTCTCTCGGTGGTTTTGCCTTCTATACTGAATAAATTTTACATTTATCTAACGCTTTTGAGATTCCTAAATTACAGCGTATTTGATGAAATAACCATGGTCGTTGAAGATAACTTCATGGAAATGCCCAGGAATAATCCCAAGAACATCATTACTGTCACTGCTGACCTCCACCAGTTGCTAGTTGTAGCTCGGTCGGTCTCTCAGTACTGGTCAGACGATGCTGTCTAGAGAACGAGGGCTCAGAGCAAAGCAGCTAAAGTCTTTAAGAAGACCCAGGTTTCAGCAGCAGAAATATGTGAATGGAAACGAACTTTAGAGATCTGATACCCATGAAATATAATGTGCAAATTGCATTCACATTACTGTAAAATTCAAATACTATTTATACCTCATCATTTTGCAGATAATTTGTATCAAAACCCACTGAATTTTCCTGAAGTCAAGCCTGGTAACATCTGAAGTTTATATAATGTTCAGTAAGGACTTTTACCTTCATGATTTTATGGAGCTTTTGAAGTTGTCCTCACCTCCCTATATTTAATCTATCATTAAACTCTGTTACTTCTGCCTCTGATTCCCAAAATCTCTCTCTCCATGTCTACCAAAGCCACTCCAAATTGCCAGGAGTTTCGCCCAGATTACCGAACTGAGTCTGTATCAAATAGTTCTCCACACTACAACTATAAAAAAATATTCAAACTACAAATCCGTTCATATTAAACCCTTCATTCAGGGTTCTCAGTGGCTTCTCATTGCCTTTAGGATAAACCAAAAGTCCTTATAAAGGTCTGCAAGGCACTTCCTGGCCTTACCCCTACCCACAACCCACCATCAGTTTATGAGGTACTTTCCCACTCTCTGTCTTTTAACCATACTTGTCTTATTCATAAGTTCTCTCACTGAATTTTTTTTGTGGATGCTGTTCCTTCTATTAGGAACACTGTTCCCTTCCCTCTTTACTCAAGTAACTCATATTCATCTTTTAATTATTAGCTCAGTGGCCATTTTTTCAATGAAATCTTCCTTGACTCCCTCCATACTTCCTAACTCAGAGTTTGGGTCAAATTACTTAAGGTTTTATGAATTTCAGGTTTTTTATGTATAAAAATTACATATAGAATCAGTTGACTCAGAGTTTCAGTTTAAGTTCAATTCTTTGTGCAGTGTCATGTCCATGGTAAACATTCAAAAATACTATTTCTTCCTCTGCTGCAACGTCTCCGCCATGATTGCATAGGACCGAGACAGTGCTGCTGTAAATTATACTTTGGGAGCTGAAATAAAAAGAGAATAGCCATATCTCCTTGACTCTATAGAAAACAATTTGACTGGTATTTGGGAGACCATAGGTCTTTAATGAATTCTACTTCTGAATTATTGTGCCAGTTTCTATTAGAACACACAAATTCTAATGACCTAAGGTTCATATTTTCAAATTGCTCCAAAAGAGATTGTCAAATTGTATAAAGCTCACAGGGAACAAGGGAGGGAGAGAATAAGAAATATTCACTAAATTTGAAGAAAGCTAGGAGAGGTCAAATCCCCTTACAGCAAATATCGCTGCATGAGCAAGAAAAAATACACATTAGGCAATACTCATTTAGTATAGTAACATTCATTTGAGCAAAAGAATTTTGATAGTCACTTGTGGTTTGCTGTAATAAGACCTGATCTATACAGCAGTTCATTATTAATAAGATGAAACACAATTCTAGGTTTACTTATACACGATGACAGCAGTCTCAGAGCTCTAAGGGTCTCAGCTCTCCCACCAGTCACTACCACTTTAAAGTGTATTTGAGTTTTATAATTTACTTTCTAATCATAAAGTTCCTACATTTCCCCCATTTTAAATATCGCCATCCAAGACAGAAAGGTAAAGAGTGGAGGTGGACAGACATAGTGCTTGACACGACATAAGATTTCGCCATTCAGTTTTTCATTGCGCATGTGTACTGAAATAACATTCATCTGCGTTGTAGTACCCTGTGCTACGGGGAAAATGAGCCCATTGAGAGCATGGTGCTTCTTCCGTTCCACAGAACCCTCTCTTTAGCCCAGCTCCTGAGGGGAAAATTAACACAGTTTCTTCCTGGGGATACTGGGAAAATGGATCCTAAACCCTACTAACTACTTTTTTTCCTCTCCTTTTCCTGAAATCAGTTCATGTTTAGGAGACGGAATTTCATTCTCCAGGAAACTCCAGTTGAAATCAAAGGGGCCAGGCCCTCTTCCAGTCTCTGACTGTAGGTTGTCCTGCAGTGGGGAAAGCAGTGTCCCCTGGTGGAAGGCAGCAGTGACAGAATGGAATCATTCATCCTATCTTCTAGGAACAGAGAAGCTGAAGTGAAGTGAAGAAGTTAAATGTGTCAAGGAGTAGCCTAATAATTCCACTGAAAACTCATCTATTTATTATGCAGAGGCCTGAAATTAATATAACTGCTGGCTTAACCTATAAAAAAGAAATAAACTGATTAACAAATGCTGCTAGCAAAAGAGTACGTGCAACTCCTAATTTGCAAGCATTAAATCACATTGGACCTATCTAATCTAATTATAGTCCCCACCTCCGATGGAGATTTACATCTCCTACAGTCTTATCTTTGACCTGTATCTTCTCCCTTTCTCCCATTTCCAGAGTCTTTGCTTCCAGGGTAGGGAAAAAAAAAAAAAAGGAAGAAAGCAAAACATGAACTTATAAATAGATCAAACATTTTAAAAAAAGGATAGAAGTTGTGTTTAAAGAGCTATCTTCAGGAATTTAATTGCATTTGCTGTATTTCAAATTACCTCCCTCAATACTTTCTCAACATTTGCTTCATTTTCTTGTGCGGCATGGACTCCTACTAGCTAAGATATAGTGGGATTGGCAAGTATCATTTTTTAAAATGACAGTACATCTAAAAGGATTAATAGAAAATCAGGCAATGTATTGTGAATGAGAGTTTTATCCTTAATTGAGCATTTACTTGTTTTCTGGTTAATATAACCAGTACATTAGAAAACAGAGGAAACTATATAGTCACTTTATAATCCTACCATCCCAATTTATAGACATTTAATATTTTGGACTTTTTCTTTCCTTTTCTAATGTGCATTATCCAAGAGCTATCACACTGCTTTTACTTTGCACTTTCTCCTTTACATTTAAACATATGCATTTTTCCTGCCATTAAAAGTGTTCATATATATAGTTTTTTATGGTTGCCTAAAATGGCATTGTATGTATTTACCATAATTTATGTAATCATTCCTTTAATTTTGTATATTTAGGTAGTTTCCAATGTTTATTACTGAAAGGAAGCTGTGATTGACATCTTTATGCAAAAATCTTTGTCAGCATTTCAGAATATTTCTTCTAGGATGGGTTCTGAGAAGAGGAATTACAGAGCCAGGTGGAGGGTAAATACATTCCATTTAACATGTATTTGGGGTATCCTGGGACATTTTCAGGGATTGGGTAGCTAGAGGGAACAAAAGTGGAATAAAAATATAACATTGAAGAGAAGAGGAGAGAAAAGAAAAGAAGGGAGAGGGGCAGAGAGGTAGGGAGGGAGGGAAAGGAGGGAGATGAAAAGATGCCAAGAATATATTTCATCTCGTATAAAATTTTGTCTTAGGCTGGTTCTGCCTAAGAAAAAGACTTTATTCTATTTACTTTATACATGATCTCCTGTTTCCAGGATCTAGATCTTGGGCTAAAAATGTTACTGCTCTAGGTCAGCTATATTACTGCAAGTTAAAAAATAAAAGATAGCAGCAGAGAAGGGAGGTCCAAGGGTCAGCTCGTCTTACAGTGCAGTTAGTAATCAGCCAGACCTATCTAATCCCCCTGTTTCAGGAGCTCAGGAGACCAAAAGAGCATCCTGCAACATCTTAGGAAGAACAGCAGAAGAATGACCATTCGCGTTGGAGACTCGTGAGTAGAGCACTCCACACTGTGGAGGCCAATGTCAGTACCCCACTGGCAGGGCAGGACGCCTTGGGAAGTATTTCCAGCCTGGAGTTAGAAGCTCCATTTCCCAAAAACAGGGGAGGAAGAGACAGTTGGGCATCAACTTCAGCTACTGACTAGTAAATTCAGCTAAGGTATAATCCTAAGGACAGCTAAAGTTTGAACCTGTCCAAGTCAGAATGAGGGTGGTAGCTGCCATCTTAACTCCTCCCCTGGCATGAGGGGAAGTGGGGCTGACTGAAAATCACAGTGCAGGTGGAAACTGGCTTCTTTCCACCCAGATCAGATTGCAGGTCTAGCCTAGGCTCCAGCCCCACCTCAGGCAGGGAAGAAGCTGGGGGAACCTACAAAAGTCTCTCCAGACAACTGCGTTAGCTTTCTACCTGCATGGACTATATTGTTGTGTACACCTGTGGTTCCATCCCTGGCCTCCAACAGGACAGGAGGGGAGGTGGTACTTCCTCGGCCTCACCAGGCATCTGCAGTCACTTTTAGCCCACGTGGACTAGATTGTTGCACACATCTATGCCTCTATCCCTGCTCTTGGAAGGGGAGGGGGGGTCCGGTGCTTCATTGGTCTACCTGGGCAATTGCAGTCAGTTTCATCCTGCCTGACTTAGTTTACTGCCCACACCTGCAGTTCCATCCCTGCCCTGGGCAGGGGAGGAAGGTGTGTGGAGCTTCATCAGTCTCTGCGAGCAACTACAGATGGTCTTGGCCTGCACGCCTTGGATTCCTGCACACAATTACAGCTTTGTCCCCACCCCTATCAGGGGAGAAAGGTGGGAGAAGCATCATTGGTTCCTGGGGCAATGCAGGCAGCTTCAGCCTCCATGGCCTACAGTAGCAACTGCAACCTCAGCTCCTACCCCACCCCCAGCAATGAAGGAAGGGCAAGAAACAGATGAAAAAGAGCTTTAAAAAATTTCAGATTGACTAAACACAAACCAGTATAAAGTTCCAAAATAAATTGAACCAAGTATCAAAGAGGGGTTGTAGCACAAAGCCAATGAAATAAAAAGCCCTAGGCTAAAGAGAGAAGCTGAGTCCAGAATATATACATCAAGGAAATCAGATGCTGAGACAGCAACAAAAAATTACAAGTCATACCAAGAAACAGGAAGATATGGCACAAAGGAACAAACTAAACCTGAAGATGACAAAGGATTTGAAATTAATCATAGATGTTCAAACAAATCTTCTTAATAAATTCAATGAGATGGCTAAAAAGGTAAAGGACATTAAGAATATGAAAGTATACCTTAAAAAATAGCAGAATTTATGGGAATGAAAAGCACAACAAATGAAATTAAAAATACACTGGAGGCATAAAACAGCAGATTTAAGAGGTAGAAAAAAAGATCAGTGAGCTGGAAGACAGGGCCTCTGAAAGCAAATACACAAAAGAACGGATAAAGAAAAGAATGGGAAATATTGAACAGAGTCTCAGGGAACTAAATTATGGCAAGAGACATGGAAACATATGTGTCATGGGTGTCCCATAAGGAGAATCAAAGGGAAAATAGAAGGAAATAATGGTAGACAATTCCCAGCTCTTTTGAAGAACACAGATATCTGTGTCCAAGAAGCACAATGTACTCCAATTCAAATAAATCTGAATAGACCTACTCTGAGACAATCAGAATGTCAAATGCCAATGACAAAGAGAGAACTCTGAAAGCGGCTAGACAAAAGCAATTCATGATATATAAGGGATATCCAATAAGATTAAGTGCTGATTTCTCATCAGAAACCATGGAGGCAAGAAGGCAGTGGTATGATATATTTAAGATACTGAAAGAGAAAAACTGCCAGCCTAGAATCTTAAAACTGGCAAGACTATCTTTTTAAAATGAGGATGAGTTTAGAATATTCAAAGATAAACAGAAATTGAGAGAGTTTGTACCCAAGAGACCAGCTTTGCAGGAAATACTAAAGGGAGTGCTTATAGCCTTTAAAGACAAGAGAGAGAGGATTGGAAGAGAGTCTAGAAATGAAGATTATCAGTTAAAATAACTAAAAATTTAAAAAGAGTGGTGAAAATAAGATATGACAGATAAAAGCCAAAGGTCAAAATGGGTGAAATAAGAACTGGCTTTACGTTAACAATGTTGAATGTTAATGATGCTGATAATCAACAACAGGCAGTAAAAGGGAAAATTCACAAATATATGGAGATTAAACAACACACTCAAACAATCAGTGGTCAAAAGAAGTTTCAAGAAAAATTGGTAAGTATCTAGAGAAAAATGAAAATGAGAACACAACATATCAAAACCTATGGGATGCAGCAAAGGCAGTGCTGAGAGGGAAATTTATAACACTTAATGCTGACATTAAAAAAGAAGACAGAGCTAAATTAAATGACCTAACTACATAGCTATAGGAACTAGAAAAAGAACAGCAAACTATTCCCAAACCAAGCAGAAGGAACAAAATAAAGATCAGAGCAGAAATAAATGAAATTGAAAACAAAAAAAAAACATAGAGAGAATTAACAAAACCAAAAAAAGATGGTTCTTTGAGAAGACCAACAAAATAGACACACCCTTAGCTAGACTGACAAAGAAAAATAAGAGAGAAGATGCAAATAATAAAATCAGAAATGAGAGGGGGGAACATTACTACTGATCCCACAGAAATAAAAGAGATCATAAGAGGACACTATTAACAAAATGTACATCTACAAACTTAACAATGTAAATGAAATGGACAAACAGCCCTCAAAAACCTCCCTAAAATGAATAGAAATCACTGGACCAGATGGCTTCACAGGTGAATTCTACAAAGCATTCTAAGAAGATTTAATACTAATCTTACTCAAACTCTTCCAAAAAATTGAACCAGAGGGAATGCTACCAAACATCCCGAAAGATAGGGATTGAAGGAAACTTTCTCAACATGATAAAGGGCATATATGAAAAACTCACAGCTAACATTGTACTCAATGGTGAAAAACTGAAAGCTTTTCCAGAAAGATCAGGGACAAAACAAGAATGCCCACTGTCACCATTGTTATTCAATATAGTGCTAGAGGTTATTGTTAGAGCAATCAGGCAAGATAAATAAATAAAAGGCATCCAAATTGGAAAGGAAAAAGTAATACTTTCACTATTTGCAAATGATAATGATCCTTACCTAGAAAGTCCAAAAAAATCTATGACAAAGCTACTAGAGCTAACAAATGAGTTCAGCAGAGTGGCAGGATACAAGATTAATATGCAAAAATCAATAGTGTTTCTATACACTAGTAATGAGCAATCTGAGGAAGTCTGGGAAAAAAATTCCATTTATAATAGCAACTAAAAGACTCAAATATTTAGGAATAAACTTACCCAAGAACATAGGGACCTGTATTCAGAAAACTACAGTGCATTGCTTAAAGAAACAAAAAACATCTGAATAAAAGAAAGGATTATCCACATTCATGGATCGGAAGACTAAATATTGTTAAGATATCAATTCTACATAAATTGATTTACAGATTCAATGAAATCCCAATAAAAATTTCCATAGCCTTTTTAAAGAAATGGAAAAGCCAATTATCAAATTTATTTGGAAGGGAAAGGGACCCCGAAAAGCTAGAAGCATCTTAAAAAGAAAGAATGAATTTGGAGGATTCTCACATCTGGACTTTAAATCATATTACCTAGCTACAGTGGTAAAAACAGCATGGTACTGGCATAAAGATAGACATTTAAAACCAATGGAATAGAATTGATTGTTCAGAAACAGACACATCTATGGTCAAGTGATTTTTGACAAGGCTGTCAAGCCCACTCAGCTGGGACAGAACAGTCTATTCAACAAAGATGCTGGGAGACCTGGATATCCATATCCAAAAGAAAGAAAGATGATCCCTATTTCATACCTTATACAAAAAATTAACTCAAAATGTATAAAAAACCTAAATATAAAAGCTAGAGCCATAAACCTCTTAGAAAAAAATGTAGGGAAACATCTTCAAGACCTGGTGGTAGGTGGTGGTTTACTTAAGCCCTCCACCCAAAGCACAAGCAATGAAAGAAAAAACGGAAAAATGGGACCTCCTCAAAATTAAAACACTTTTGTTCTTCAAAGGACTTTGCCAAGAAGGTGAAAAGGCAGCCTGCTCATTGGGAGAAAATATTTGGAAACCACATATCCAATTAGGGTTTGATTTACATGCTGTATAGTCATATAATTCAATGATAAAAGCACAATCAATCCAATTTAAAAATGGACAAAAGATTTAAAAAGACATTTTTCCAAAGAGAAAATACAAATGGCAAAAAAGAACTGAAAACAGGGATGCTAACAGACATTTGCACACCAATATTCATAGCGGCATTATTCACAATTGCCAAAACATGGAAACAACCCAAGTGTCCATCAAATGATGACACTTTCTTACTATGCTGCTGTAAGAAAAAATGAAATTGGGACACATATGACAACATGGATGAACCTTAAGGACATTATGCTGAGTGAAATAAGCCAGACACAAAAGGACAAATATTGTATGGTCTCACTAATATGAACTAAATATGAAGAATAAACACATGGAATTATAATATAAAGTATAGTTTACTAGGAGATAGGATGAGGGCTGAGAAGGGTACAGATGCTTAATGTATGTAGAATTTTTAATTAGCTTAACTGTAAAAGTGTGGAAATGAATAGAGTTGATGGTAACATATTATAGTGAGTATAACTAACATAGCTGGTTTATAAATGGGATTGTGCCTGGAAAGGGTAGTCTAGGGATATAAATGTCAATTGAAAGAGAGCCAGAAAACAATCTAGGGACCGTATAACAATAGTGAATCCGGTGGTAGATGAGGATTACGGTTAATAGTATAAATACAAGAATGTTCTTCTATGAACTAGAACAAATATGCGTGACTATTACAGTGTGGTAAGAATATGGTGATACATGGGACAATACAATTACTATAACTTATGGACTATAGTCAACAGCAGTATTGTAATATTCTTGCATTGTCAAAGAAGATACTATATCAATGCTAAAAGTCAACAAAAGGGGAGTATGGGATTTTTTGATAGGACTAGGGAAAGGGTTCAAAAATTTACTGAGGCAATGGCTTCACAACTCTATGGTGAAACTGAGAGCCACTGAATGTACACTTGGGATGGATGGTACAAGGCATTGGACTGTGTAATACAATGAACCATATGGTAGATGCTGCACTGTGGTTAACAGTACAAAGAGAGTGTCTCTCATGAACCATAACAAACATCCAGTACTAATACATGGTGTTGATAATGGAGAGGTATGAAAAAATATATACCAAATGTAAGCTATGACCATGATGTTCTTTCATCATCTGTACCGAATGTTCCACAACAATGCAGATGTGGTAGAGGGCTGATGTATGGGAATTCTGCACGTTATGCATGATTGTTTTATAAGCTCACAACTTCTCTAATAAAAATATATTAAAAATAAAAATATAAAATCTGTCCTTGCTTGTATGGTTTTAAGTATTCCAGAATCCTAACAACGACCGAAAAGCTAACTTGGGTAGTCAACAAGTGAAATGACTAAAGTAACAGATACCAGAGAGGGATTACACGGGTCCGTACTTTGGTTCCACCACTTACTGTATGGCCTTAAGCAATATACTTAACTTCATGCCCCAATTTCCTCATCTATGAAATGGGTAAAATTAATAGTACTCAGAGTGTTGTGAGAACTAAATG
Organism: Cabassous unicinctus; assembly: GCA_029593785.1. NCBI lineage: Eukaryota > Metazoa > Chordata > Mammalia > Cingulata > Chlamyphoridae > Cabassous > Cabassous unicinctus. The sequence goes on from JAQZBX010005816.1 coordinate 27,783, forward strand.
AGTTAATGGCACGCAGTGTCTAGGACAGTGCCAGGCACAAACCATGAAATTATTATTTTAAATGAAGTTTGTGAAAGAACTCTTCTGTAAGCTGAGAACAAACTTTTCAATATGAAAAGAATATTGACAGAGAATGAACCGGTAGAGTGGAAAGCAATTTAATTAATTATGAGAGTGCTATATCTGGTCAAAGGGTGCACTATTTTATGCAAGATTTTGAAAGGAAAAAAAAAAACAGAAGTAGGGGCAAAATATTGCTGGTATGTGGGAATTAATGTCACAATAAAAAAGTCAACAAAAAGAGACTGGGTAATCTTCATCTTTTCTCCCAAAAGGTTATCAGCTTCAGACTAAGTTATTTGCAGTCGCAACAGTAAATATGTAAGCAGCTGAGACACCTGAGATACAGCTCAACTCTAAAGATTCAGACAATTCTATTTCAAGACTACACATGTATCTGAAAGAATCCTGTTACTAGGTTCATCCTAAACAAAACAAGGTTCTCAGGGAAGCATGTATTAAAGCCAGTTTATGGAAACCTAATTAAGCCTGCTAACATGGTCAAGGTGACCAAAAAAAAGGGGGTGGGGGGAAGAAGGTAAAATATTTCTATGTGGCAGAAGTGTCTAAAGTTCAGGGGAAAAAAAATAATGGGAGTGATAGGCAAAGAGAGGAGAGGAAGACAGGTTGCTCACACTTTGTATATAACAGGTGTCCTCAGTAATTGTTGGTTTTTGAGGGGGAGGAGATGTTCTTTCTTGGAAAGTTAAGTTATAAGAAAAGAATTTGCATTTCCAAATTTGCTACTCCACATGAGACTGCGTGTTTCTTTCCTTATCTCAGAAGCCTGGTATAAGAGAGCACTTCACCTACACTTCTCTTATTTTTATCAGTGCAAGAAGTGTTTGCAATTTATTTTTTCTGAGAAAATGACAGTAGGAACTGTGTCTTTAACTTCTTGGCATCACTTTCAGCATCTAGCATGTCCTGCATGTAGTAGACACTATATAATGAATGAATGAATGAACGAACAAAAGAATGAACAAACAAACATTCCCTCTAATTTTGAACTCTTTTCCGGCTTGGCCAGTGCCATCCCACGTACTCATTTTTAATAAACATAACTAAGAAAATAGAGTTGCTTACACATTCTAGGGAAAGCAAACACCTAGAGCTACAAAGCAGTTATTTTTAGGCTTTCACCATTTCAGCGTTTTCCCCGAAAGTTTGCATTAATAGTTCTGTTGGGTGGTCATGCATTTAACCATTATCCTAGGGCAACGCTTTTTGCCCTCCAAACCAAAAATGCATTCTTCCTTCTCCTTCTTTCCTCCTTACATTTAGCTATTATGCCAACAGATAAACGTTAGTTCAGAAAAAAAATCTACTGTAGGATTTAACTACGTTTACACTGATTTGTAAATGTAAACAATACAGAATTTTGACCAAAGTGGTTATCATCAAGACAGGCAGCACAGAGTGTCCTTCTGTGGCTCTATCCTCATGCTGTCTGGTTGCAGTAATCTTCCTGATGCTATGTCACTTGATGGAAATTCATTCTTTAAATAACTTCCAGCTCCTATGATGCTTGCTTTCCTGTACCTCTCTCTCCTTCTGACTCCTTTCCCTTCATCTGGTTATAATAGCAGTAACACTAATAATCATGAAGTTACCATTTTTCAAGCACCTATTTTATGCTAGGTCTGAGCTCTTAATGGGGCCCACTAATGGGGTCTCTTAAATATATGATCTCATTCATGTTCACAGTATCATCACCTAGTCTCACCTTATATATAAGTATAATCTTATCGAGATTAATTCTCCAAAGGAACTCAGCTTCAGATTCCAGCTTGGCTTTGTTTCACGTGCAGAACTATGATGTTTCCATCATGTAAAACAGCCTCGCTTTTTCTCTATAAAGCAGTCTGTTTTATCATCACCTCGGGCTCAACAGAGGAAATCCAGGGATGTCGCCACTAAGTCCTAATATCACCTAAACTTGCTCAATATAATGGTTTATAGAGCTTTGCAATTATACTCACAAATCACCTCACCCACATCTGAGCTACTGGTTTCTCACCCTGCCACCGCCCCTCATACAGCCCGCCAGACACTTAGAGCACTTTGAACTCATCAGATTTCCGCAAATCAAATGTGTTTGCAAAGGCTGTTCACCTCTGTTTGGGGAACAAGCAAGCCCATTCTTCCATTAATCCTTCAAGCCCTGCTCAAGCACCAGCTGCTCTGTGAGGCAGTCCTGGCAGCTCCCAATAAACAAAGTTAGGCGCTCCTCTCTGCCCCCGCAGCAGCTTTCAAGGTTCTCTATTCTAATAGGCAACACATAAAACTGTGATTGTGCAGTTACTGCCCTTTTCAATCAAGTACAAACGACGTGAAGGTAAAGTTTTCTTCATCTTTTACCCCTCATTTCTGGAAGTGCCTGATAAATTCCATCTCTTCATTAATGTTTACCCAATGCATTAAAAAATTAATCGTTAGTTATGCCATAATCGGTCCCTCCTTTTTCATCCCCACTGTAAAACCTCAAACTTATATTTCTGATAATGGGTTGTTTGAGGTTTTTGGTTTCCATTTTCATTGGAATTTAGAAGATTCCAAAGAATATCTGCTAAGCCATGATGTCATAGAACCAGAAAGCCAACCGGATTTCGGACATCATCGATGAATAAGAGCTGGGTTTTTTTGTTGTTTTATTTTGTTTTGTGGTGTCTTGTCTTTTGTTTTCCAAGTGAAAGGCCAAGGAAAACACTAAAAATGACTGATACAGCTATCCACAGTGTGGAATAATATTGCCGTGCAACGCAACGGCATAGTCCCAACATGCATGTTTCAGTTAACAGTGTGCTTTGCAAAGCAAGGATCGCCTGAATAAAATACACAATTCACGGGATTTGAAGGGGCCATGGAGGTGAGTGGCCCTGAAGCTTAAATTTCCTGAACGTCGTGGTAAATCCACCTCTGGGGACAACAGGAATAGGGATGAATCCTCAGGAAATAGAACAAAGAGTCAGCTGCAAGTAAACCATGCTGCCTTCTGCTGGGTGCAGGGTAGGACTCTGCACTGTGATCCAGGACCTAGTGAAGGCAGCGAAAGCAGGGGAAGCCAGGAGATGAAGAAAAGGCAGGGCTGGCACAGTGTTTTACACAGTAATGCCATTCAGTTGTTTCTTGTCCCTACTCAATAGCCTTTGGAATATAGATTGAGGGTCTCTCTTCATTAATCCTGGAGCAGGATCAGGCCAAGCAACATACAGCTGGCTGCACAATCTTCAGATCTTGATGGCGCTCGGAGCAGAGGCTGAGAACGTCACGCTGCAGCCTTTGTTGACACCTGCCCAGCTGTAAACTCCTCAGGATAAATACCTGGACTTTCATCCAGAATCAGCTGTCAACTCTGACCTGCGGCTGGCTAACAGGAAACAACCAAAGTTCAAAGGAATCGCAACAAAATCTTTTAATTTCTAAAGCACAGCCCAATTCTTCTATTTATTTTGCATGTTCACATAGAGGACATCAGAGCTTAATGCTATGCACGTAGAAGTCTTTCTTTACTATTCTCAGTTCTGAAACAAAGTCTTTATTTTCAAAGCAAAGCACCAAATTTTACACTGTTCCTATGGAAACTGGAGGTTTATAAATTATATACAGAATAACTCTCAGTGCTTTGGCTAACAGTTTTATTTTGTGGGCAAATGAAACACTAGAGATTTTGTGCTAAAGGTACCGAAAGTATCTGCTGGAGCTTTAAATCAAGATTTCCCAACACGTTCAAGACACAAACCCCTTAAATTTTTTTCCATATTTACTCTATAAATTGTTGCCTATAATAAAATATGTAAATAATTAGTAATTTTTCCTGGATATATGTACATATGTATAATACAAATACACACATATATAGTATATCTATTTTTATCTAAACTTTGATATATAATATACACATACACAAACTGACACACATATATGTATATATATAAATATAGATAAATGTATCAAAGAGTAGAGATAAATAGATATTTATCTATTTATATTTATCAAATAGATATAGATATATTTATCACTGATAGTCTGTGATCACAATAACTAATTTTAACATACTAAGTTAATATAATTTCAGCTAAACCCAAAGAAATCTGGTTTTTAAGTTTGCTTTGATAATAAAAAGGTAATAATGATAATAGCAGCAGCTACCTCTTATGTAGCTCTCACTCTGCAGCGCATTTGACCCTATGACACCCTGCAGCCATTCAAAAGGCATGATGTCATGCACTAAAGACACAGAAGGTGCAGCCAAGAAGACAAATGCCCTCCAGGAAGATATCATTATGCATGAACCAGTGAATGACATGTGTCTCCCATTTTTCCCTTTTCCAAATAGGCATTTTTATTGCAGTAAATCCGCCCCTCTTTCCATATTGCATATTGGAGGTGGGAGAAGATGTGGGAAAGAGACAACTTGTCTTTTTAATTCAGAGGTCAAAAAACTGCAAGAAGCCACATCCAAAATTGATGGAGGGCATCATGTATTACCTGAAGATACTGTTCTTTGAGCTCAATGCACTGTTAGGATTTCGGGTTGTCTCTCTTTGAGAAGCGATGAGTGGGTTCTATGTACAGAAGGACGAATTAAATGGATATTTGGTAACCAGATGGATAAAATGCAGCAGAGACTGGCTAGCTCTTCACAAAGCTCTATTCCTTTTGCACACACAGCCAGGCAACACTTCCCAGCCTCATTACAATTAGGAGAGTGCGTGCCAATGAATTCTGGCCAATGGTACATAGACGGAGTGATGTGCACCACTCCCAGGTCTGGTCCATGAAAATCTCTTTTCGTGGACCAGAACTTGAGTGGTCCTTCAAGTTTTTTCCCCTCTCATAGAGACATTGGAAGCCACCTGTTGAAGACAGTAGAGCCGCCAGATGCAAGGATCCAGGGTACTTGAATTACCCACTTGAAGATCTGCTGCCTAGAGATAACCTCATCTCATCCTTTACTTGAAAGACAATAAACATCTATTACCTTTACTAATATAAGGTTTGATAGGAGAAGGTTCTTAGTAGTTTGAGAAGAGGTAGGGAACCTAACCCAACATTAATAGTCAAATAATGTTTCCCACAGAAGGTAATATCTTTTACACTAAAATTCCTCAAAAGAGTTGTCTATACTTTGTTTATACGTCATTCTCCTTTTCCTCTTTAGATTTCTTTTTAAAATGTTAATACAAATCATAATTACAAAATAATATACTAAAATATATGCACAATTTAAAGATCAATCATAAATTCAACTAGCATTCTACCACCACTCAGACTAAGAAATGTGGCAATATAAGTATATTTGAAGATACCCAGTATCATCTTCCTCAATCATATCCCCCTCCTTCCCTTCCCTGCAGAGGTGACCATTTATTTGAGGTTTTTTGTTTGTTTGTTTCTTTTAGGTACCAGGGGCCAGGGATTGAACCTAGGACCTCGTATGTGGGAAGCCGGCATTCAACCTCTGAGCCACATTGGCTCCCCTGAGTTGGTTTTTCGATTGTTTTGCTTGTTTTTTTTTTTTTTTTTCAGGAGGCACCAGGAACCGAACCAGGACCTTCCATGTGGGAGGAAGGCATATAATCGTATGAGCCACCTCTGATCCCTGCTTATTGAGTCTCTCATTGTGTTTTCCTCCTTGGCTCACCTTGTTACGTCAGCTCACTGTCTTGCTCATCTTCTTTAGGAGGCACCAGGAACCAAACCAGGACGCCCCATGTGGGAGGCGGGCAACTCAATCACTTGAGCCACATTCTCTCCTCCTGAGTTCATTTTTATCATTCTCCTGATAGTCTTTACAGTTTTACTATATCTGAATGCATTTCAACACAATCTATTGCTGGGGTTTGCTTTATATAAATGGAATAATTTATATGGGTTTTTCTACTAGCTGCTTTTTCTTTTGTCAACATTTTGTCTTTGAGATTCATCTATGCTGATGAGTATCACCATACTTCATTTTGCTTAAGCTGTAGAGTACTCATCTATCTTTAACTATCCATCTACCTAGCCTACTGTTGGTGGACATTTAGGTTTTTCCAGGTTTTTGCCATCACAATCATTCTAGGAACATTGTTGTACATGTCTTCCATTCATGTGCAGAAGTTTCTCTACAGTATAAACATGGGATTGGAGTTGCTAGTCTATAAAGATGCATATCTTCAAATTTTATAGCTAATAAGTTATTTTCAAAGTGATATCATTCCCAAAAGCAGTGTTGTCCTCAACCTGCTCCAAACTTATTAGGATTTTTAGACTTTTGCTAATATTGTGTGAGAAACGGTATCTCAGTGAAGTTTTATTTGTCATTTCCCTGATTACTAATGTTGAATATTTTTCTGTGATTATTGGCCATTAGGATATATTTTCTGAAAAATGCCTGTTGAAGTCTTTTTTGCATTTTCCCATTAGGTGATTTGTTATTTTATTATTGATTTTTAGAAGTTCCTTGTTTATTCTGGATAGTAATCCTTTGTAGGTTAAATATATTCGTTTCTCTTCCCTTTTTGTGGTCTTTCTGCTCAGTTTCCTTATTGGGTCTTTTATTTTTTTTTAAGTTAATTTATTTTATATATTTAAATGAACCCTTCTTTTCCTTTACACTTTATACTTTTTACATCTTGTTTATGAACTCATCCTTTATCCTGACTTCAGAAAGAGCTTTTCATTCAGTGGCAAGATATAGATATAGCAACAAATAGACAAAAAACTCTGATAGGAGGATGGAAATAATACTAAGTAAAGCATGTGATTTGTATATAGAGAGAGGCGACCTGGAGACTGAAAACGAAAAAAAGGCAAGGAAAGGAGACAGTGAGCATTGTGGAAGGTAGTGGTTTCGGGAGGAGGAGGATTCGAGCATGGTCAGGGATGTCCTCTCAGGTGGATATCTGAGGCAAGAGCATGCCAGGCATAAAGAAGAGCAAATGCAAAGGCCCTGAGGCAGGAGCATGCCTAACGTGTTCCTGAAAGAGCAGGGAACACAGCATGGTGGTAGAAAGTAAGCAAGAGAAGGTTAGAGGAAGCACCCCCAAGCCCGATCCTCCTCCAGGCCTCTCCAACTCTAGAGAAGAAAAGTCGGTTTTCCCACAAATCAAAATGCACATATATGCATACGTATTTATATATCATTTTACAAATATTGGTATGTATTGTGAAAAATTTGATTTTTACCCACAATAAAAAAAAGAAAAAAAAAAGAAAATGCAATTATCCATGAAAGACTTGCAGGAAGTTTTTCTTTCTGATGGCTTAAACCTCTGCTACTTGCATGGCAAATCAAAAAAAAAACAAAAAAAAAACAAAACAAAAAAAACCTTGAGGTCATCCTCGACACCTCTCTTTTGCTAACATCCCACAACCAATTGTAACCTGAACACTTTTCACCCCCTCCACTCCCTTCACCTTAGTCCAGGTCAATATCAGGCAACTGAACTTCTGCAAAAACCTCATAATTGGTCTCGCTATTTCTCTTCTTCCTTCCCTACTCTCTATTCCTCTATTTTCTCCACAACCACCTCAGATTTTTTTAAATTATAAGTTATTGTTCAAATACTTCCTATCTTACTCAGAGTAACATACAGAACTCTTACCTTGACCTCCAAGATCCTACCAGATTTGGCCTCACTTACTAGGCTCTCCTTGCACCTGAAAACCCAGCGACCTCAGGGCCTTTGCTCTGTGCGCTCTCTCACTTCTCTCTCATCTCCCTCTTCCTCCCTTACTCCTCCCTCCTTCCGCTTCTCCCGCGCACACACCCCTACACACAAACTCCTAATACCAAGTTACGCTTATATAGAAGGAAGAGCCATTTACAATTTGTCAAGCTTGGCAGCTTTTTGTTAGTAATAGAAGCAACCTTAAATTTCTCTCACAGGTACTAGAAATTACAAGTTCCTGGCAGTTTGCTTAATCATTGTCCTTTCTTTCTTGCCTTTTTTTTTTCCTTTTCAAAAATAGAAAGGATTATGGAAAACATTACTGAACTCTATTTTTAGCCTTGTCCTGAGGATCAAATAAGAGATTTCTCTAAATATTCTTGTACTTGAGGAAACCCTTTCAAATGTAAAAGCAGGATACTGTCTGCTACAGATGAAATAAAATTAGCATTCTAGAATAGACTAAAATATGTTTTAAAAAAAAGACAATAAGGCATATACTTTTATTGATAACAGGCTGTCTCAATCATTTTCTCACTTTCTTTCTCTCTTCAGTCCTGCGTGTGGGTTTGACGAGCTCATCAAAATACTTTGGTGGCATTGGTAGTTAACAGGGTTTGCATTGCTTAATACATAAAAGAATAGAGAGAAGGAAAACAAAACACTTAACACCAAAAGCCTCATTTTTCTTCCACAAGGCAAATGATTTCAGCTGCAACGTCCTTAAATATTTATAGCTAACTAAATTTTTTATGAGACACTACGAAGAAGGTTCAATCCATTTCTCAAGAATGATAGCTTGGTCACACAGGGTCTCTTAGAAAGAAAGCGTCCTCGTCTTTTTATTTGGAATTTTCATCAAACAGTTGAAGAAAACTGAGTAACTACTCTTCCTTATACAAATCTGACTCTTTTATTCAAAATACTAGCTTGCTTCTTTTCTTGTAGAACTGTTTTATAAAGAACAAAACAGCTATAAGGAGTAAAGTACAAACTGAAATAGAAAACTCTCTCATGCAACTGACAATAATAGCATCAGAAGAAGAAAAATTCTTATTCTTAGTAAGCAGTCTACATTATTAGCATGTAGATATCATGCTCCCCCAAATGTCATTGCCCCTTTCTCTTGCTGCTCCAGATCTGCATGAAATTATTAAATACCTTTCTTGTACAATCTCCACAACAATGTTTTAGCACACAGAAGCTCAGTAGCACATTATTAATATTTATGACCCTGGAGAATTTGGTATAGCTTGGCTCTCAGAAAGGCCACCTGCCTAGCCTCCCCATCATCACAAAGGTAATAAAATGAGCTCAGGACACTTTAGAGGAGGAATTTAAAAGAAAATATATTTAGATGGGGAAAAAATGTGGGGATGAAACTGAAGTATAAAAGAAAAAGAAATGCTAGAGCAAGAAAAACACATTAATCAGAATAGCCCTATGATGTTAGTGTTGCATTGCAAATCCAATGCGAGACATCCTGTGACTGCACCAGGCTTGATGAGAAGCCCTGGGTCTCCAATGGATTGGTTTGCAGCACGAAGAAGAGTAGAAATGAAAATTCCAATGCTTTATCATTCCTGGCTTTGTCCATCTTTTTTAGAGAAAGGGTAAAGGAAATTTCATTGAAGTAGGTGTCAGAAAAAACTGCTAGTAAAAATAGGAAGACAAGCATCTTTGTATATATGTTTTCATATCTTACATACACACGCATGTGTGCACACACACACAGACTTACCAGAGAACGGCCTGGAAGGAGAGACCTAGGATTAGGCATTTGTATGTCATCATACATGATTTAAGAAAAAAAAAAAACTAGAAAAAAATTACTCAGTGCTTTGAGAATAATGAATTATAGTTGGGCCGTAAATAACTTGCTTTGAAAAGTGAATATAAATACAGCAGGGCATTATACACAGCTTAGCGTGATAGACACCATCTGTTGAACAATACCACTCTGGCTTGAAAATGAAGCCAAGCTCTTCCCTTTGAACTACAAAGAAGTAAAGGGTTGCAAGCCCAAATTCCCCAAGTCCCTCAGTTACTCTCTTACAAATATGAAGCCATTCAGTAATGAGATCAGTTTCCTGGATAACCTGTTCACTTCTCCATTGCCACAAGAGATCATCATCATCCATCCTGATTTCTTCAATAGCCTCTCTACAGGTTTTACCCCTTGCAAATCCATTCTGCTCACTGCCACATGATGGCTACTGCCTAATTTAAAGCTATTTAATGGTCCCTATTTGCATACAGCTGCATTTCCTCAACCTTGTTCCATGGAACACTAGTTCAGTAGGATATGTGGAACATTGAATAACATCCTGAGGTGAAAACCATTAAATAAACTCTACCTTTGAAAAATTAAAAAGATTTCTTTGAATGACTCAGAGTGCCTAATATGCCAATGCACATGGCAAAATTCCAAGGGGGGAAGGTCCAATGTGCAGTGTTTTCCAGATGCTTTGAACCACGAAATCTTTTTTCAGTCAAATCTCGCCTGCTCCATAGAATAGATTTGAGGGAATGTTGTCCCAAGGTGTGAGAAGAAAATTAATGAAATAGTTGTAAATCACACTCAAAATATTGGCATCATTCTAGAATAGTGTTTTAACCCAAAATTTCTCAGATAGGTATTCTATTCAGTGATTTAACCAAGAGAAAAGGAAGATAAATTTACCCGAGAGAGGCATGCCTGTAGGCCAGAAGTGCCAAGGGTTCTCCCGGGAGTCACTCATTCATTCGTTAGGTAAATACATATTGTGTGTACCTACAACGTGCCAGGCCCAGTTCTAGGTTCTAGATATGCAATGGAGAAGAAGACAGACATGGTCTGAACCTCTAGAAATCACAGTCAGGTGGGGTGTGCAAATGAATTTTAAAAAAGATTTATTTGTTTTATTGTTTTATGCTTGCTGTCTGCTCTCTGTGTCCATTCACTGTGTGCTGTGTCTGCTTGTCTTCTCTTCTCATCTTCTCTTGAGGAGGCACCGGGAACTGATCCTGGGACCTCTAATGTGGGAGAGAGGCACTCAGTTGCTTGAAATTTAATAAAATAAAATGAAAAAACAGTATAAATACCATAATTGGGAAAAGCATGGTCCTATGTAATCACATACAAATGGGTACCTACCAGTGTAGGTGTATTGGGGGAAAAGATACTATACGAAATAGCATCTACACTGAGATCTAAAGGATGAGTAGGAGGGATCCAAGAAAGACAGACTGGGCACGTGGGGATTTCATCCAGTTCCAACCATAGTGTCAGAACCGTCTTTCCCCGACCTCAATAGAACAGTCAGAGAGGTTTACGCCCTGTCAGGCAGGGACTACTGCCCTAACCAGCAGGAAGTAACTACAGAAGAATGGCCATCACCCCTCAGCACTCCCTTAAGAATAAGGGTGTGAACTTTCTGTGGGGGGAGTTGAGGTAGGTTAATACATGGTAATGGAAGAGAAGACAAGCCACAGCATGGCCGACAGACAGCTTGGCTGACAGAAAGCTTGGCTGCAAGACCCCGCTGAGAACTTGACCTTGAGGTTCCAGTTGGGACCCTTTCTGGGGCCCTGGATAATTCCAAATAGGCCTCCCCATTGGTCCTGGATAACCCCAAACAAAAGGCCTCACCGCTGGCTCCCACCATTGGTGGGGTAACCAATAACAGCTGGGGCCCCTCATCTTAGCATTAGCAAGGGGAGGAATAATTAATAGCTCAAAAGTTGACCACACAAGCCAAAGCCTGCTCTCTCTGCCTAGAGGAGGCCACATCAAATCTCAGTATTTCCGTCCTTCTCTCCCATTTCTCAGCAAGCTCTGTTCTTCTCCCCCATTTCCTAATAAATTCTTTTTACTGGCCTAACTTAAAAATTAAAAAAAGACTGGGGAAAGTTATCAAATTCCCTTTGCCTCAACGTTCTTCTAAGACCACAGATACCCTAATAATATGGTGAAAAACAGATTTCACCTCTAGTTAACTGATAAATTTGTTATCTTTCCTAGAACACTTAGTTGAGAAGGATTCTTGGGCCAGGCTTGGCTTAGAGGGAAAAAGTTCTCTAATCAATAAAGGGATGTCTGTCACAGGGAAAAGGCAGATCCAAAACCATGTATTTGGCAAAAGCTGCTCTAAATGTTCCAGATTTTAGTCACATGGAGATAAAAGATAAGAAAATAATAGAAGTTAGGACTGGGCATTGTGTATCAGAGTGTTATTGTGGGAGATGGAGCGACTGCTGGCCATCTACATGTGTCATGTGTGAATGAGCAATGGCATTGTCATAGAAAATATAGAGCAAACGTGGATGGGAGGATGTGTTTCCTTCATATAGACTATTAGAGCAAAAGGAGCCTTGGAGATTATTTAATTCAATCTACCCTGTTTTAATTCTTGAGGAGCCGAAGACTCAGAAAACGTAGGCACTTGCACTTGCAAGGAAATCTAGTTAGTGGCAGGTGTAAATGGGAAACAGGTTTTTTTGGCTGCCTGTTGAAGGTTTGGTCTACTACCCACTGAAAGAAAGAGTTGAGCTCATTCAAAAAATAATCATGAATCAGCTGCCATGTGTCAATCACTGTTCTAGGTATTAGGGGTCAAAACAGACATCGCAACTACTATCAGGGAGCTTATAGGCTTGAGCAGGATAAAGGAGTAGGGACTTACAGGAGTAGAGAGGATTCTGGCTTACGAGAGAGATCAGGAAAGGCCTCAATGAAGAGGTGGCATCTGAGCAAAGACCTGAAGAAATTAAGGGATTTGGCCATGCAGATATTCAAAGGAAGTTCATTCCTGGCACAGGAAATAATGCAAGGGTCTTGAGGTACTACTGAATACAGCAAGGAGACTTCTGTGTAGGGAGTGGAGTAGTGACCTGGGAAGAATGACAGAAAATGAGGTTGGAGGGAAACAAAGAACCAGATGATAAAGGGCATTGTAGGTCATGGTAAGAACCTTGGGAATTTTGCTGAGTGGAGTCATTATAGTGTTTGACTAGAGGTGTTACATGATGTGACTATGGTTTTAGGAGGCTCACTCTGGCTAAAAAAAAAGAGTAGGAGAGCAAGGTGGGAAAATTATGAGGCCACAAAAGGCAAGATATGGTAGGTGGGAACAATTAAGGTAGCAAGGAATGACCATAGTCTGGATAGATCCAGTTAATTGCTTATGGGTATGGTGTAAGAAAGAGAAGAACAGAAATGACTCCAAAGTTTTGAGCCTGATCTACTGGAAAACTGGAGGTTCTATTCTCTGGATTCAGGGAAAACAGGCAGGGAGCCAGTTTGGAGAACTTGAAAATTAAGAGTTTGCTTTAGGAGACTTATTAGAAATCTAAGTGGCAATTTGATATATATGGAAGTCATAAGTGAATAGATGGAATTTAAAGCTTTGAGACTGGGTGATCTCTACAGAGATGAGTTTTAAAGACTGAGCCTTGGGGCACTCCAACATTTTGAAGTCAAGAAAATAAGGAGGAACCAACAAAGATCTGTAAGGAACTGACTAGTGAGGTAGAAGAACCAAGGGAGAGCAGTGTCCTTAAGTCCAACTGGGAAAAAGAGTTTAAGGAGGAGGAAGAGCTCAACTGTGTCAAATCTGATGATAGGTTGGGTATTTTAAAGACTGAGGACTGAGAAAGGACCATTGGATTTGGCAACATGGCGGTCATTATTGATAACACAAACAGTTTTGCTGGAGTGGTGGGATAAAGCCCATTTGCAGTGGGTTCAAAAGAGAATGGAAGGAGAAAAAATGTAGACATGATGTATAGATAAGTTTTGGAGTTTTTTTTTTAAGAATAAAGGAGAAAACTGGGGTGTTAGGTTGAGGTAGATGAAGAGTCAAGAGAATGTTTTTGTTAAGGTGGGAGCCATGACAACATGCTGGTTTAATCATGGAATGATTCTGAAAGAAAACATTGAGAATGCAGGTGATAAGAAACCTGCAGAAGGATGTTCTTGTAGAGATTAGAAATAATAGAAGGGAAAATTTAAATTACCAACTATCCATTCTCTGTGATGTTTTACTTATTAAAGTAATATATATTTACCAAAATGTTGCAGGGACTTTACTTCCTTGATCAAGGGTCATTTCTTCAAAATATTTTAAACAGTGCTTATAGGATTTCCAGTAAGTAATCATGGGGAAAATACCCACTTTCCCTTAGAAAAGTATGATATCATGGAGAAATAATGGAATTTGCTTACTTTCTATCTACATACTTATTCCTGCATAAAGTTGTATTTAGAGAAGTTTAGAAAACAATTAAGAATATGTTTAAAAATATACAGATTTACATCATTTAATCATAATGACAGAGTGTACCAAAAATGACCAAATAAGCAAAAAACAATCAATAGAAACAAATCATATAGCCTAACTAGAGTATTTATATTTTTTTCAGTGTGCTACACAATAGCACATAGAGATCCCATTTACAAGTAGAAAATTTTATTGTTAACTGTTCACATATGTAATCATATTGTCCAGAAACAAAAATAGGAATGTGCAGTACTTCAAATTCTGACCATTTAATATCAAGGGAAGTCAGTGTTTTTTGTTATAAAGGTAAAGCTTTAATTTAAATTTCAATTAGCATGGTAAGTGTAGCTTTCACCAGCACTAAATACGCCCCTTAAATAAATCAACTGCTCTTTCGACTCCAGACCTACAAACATACAATTTGTCATAAACCAGTTTTGGGCTCAGGAAAATTTGCTTTTGGAGTAGGCAGTGGGTGTGTGGAGGGTGGGAGTGGACAGGGCTTATTATACAGTGTGAGGTGAAAGTATATCGAAACACTCTTATCCTTGCACCCCACTCTCGGCCCCTAGAAGCTGACCTAAAAGCTCCACCCTAGAGTCTGCTAATATAGGATCAGTGCACTGTCTAAGAAGGCCCTTACCAAGTTGATCCACAAGCATTCAGCCTGCGAGCAGGTGTTCAGCCCCACACACATGGCGAGGAGACCTCTCAGCCTCTGCCAGCGTCGCAGACAAGCTAATCAGTCGTTCATCGGTATTATAGCAAAGCAATAAGAAGATTGGATGGAAGCAGGAAAGAGGGAGGATAATACAAAGAAATGAAAGCCCAAAAGAGACAGGGAGGCTTAGAATGAAAGGAGAGGGGAGGAGGTGCACAGTGCTAGGGCAGCACTTTCTCCTACTCCACAAAGTCAGCCCTGGTGTAGCAGCAGCTGTGAATGGACACATTTCTTGGCCTCTGTGATCAAAAAGAGAGTAAATTTTTGCAATAACCTTCAGAGAATGTTGGACAAAATAGTATTTTGAATAAGCAATCATTGTTTCAGCACATATTGAAGTTTAAGGTTAAAGAAAAATCTACCAATTCCTAAGACCGATAATGCAGTTGATTTTAAAGTTTTCTTTTTAAAAAAATAAATAAATGACCTCTAATATCTAGCTATTCTAGATATTCCCTTTAGAAAATAATCATCTATGAATATAATATCTTAATTATTTCCTATATGTGGGTCATATCATTGCAAAAGTATACGAGAATTATAGTAAATGTCAGTGTCATTAATTTACCTTGGAATGACCAAGAGAAGGGAGCATTTTGACTCATTGTTGCCATATATAGTCTGTTCTCTATTTAAAATGATGATAAACCAAACACATGGCATGAATAGGGATTGGGAAAAGGCAGGAGGAGGAGGAGATGTTAGAACCTCGTGTAAGAGTCTTAAAGATCATCTACCCCAAGTCTCATGACCCAACAAGCCATTTTCCAGCCTCTGCAGGGATATCTGTCTAAATGGAAAATATGCATCTGCGAAAGCCGACCATGCTCTTTTAGAGGAGCTCTCATTGTCTGGAAAGCTGACAGTGGCGTCAGGGAGGTTCACACCTGGAAATGGGCTGCAATGCCAAGTATAACATGAGATAACTGATGAGATAACCGATGTGCTCTTTCCCATTTGTATGAGTTTCCAGGATCTGAAGTGTGTCTTAGTTTGTCAGAGCTGCTGTAATAAATGCCAGAGTCTGGATAGATTAAACATCAAGAATTTATTTCCTCACAGTTTGGAAGGCTAGAAGTCCAAAATCAAGGTACCGACTGGATCGTGCTTACTCCAAAGCCTGCTGCCAGCAATCAATACCTCAGTTTTTACCTCCATCACAAAACCATCTGTGTCCTTCTCACTGTGCCCACACTTCCTCTGCTTATAAGTATCCAAGGCGTACTGGACGAAGGCCCACACTGATTCAGTTTGGCCTCATCTTAACTAAGAGAATCTTGGAAAATCCTATTTACAAATGAGTTCACATGCACAGGATTGTGGGTTAGGACTTGAACATGTCTTTGTGGGCGACACGAGTCAATCCATAACAGTGCCTCTTAACACATGGCACGTTTGAGCAAAGATCTTAGAGCCTGAAGCTGTGTGCATACTTTTAAGACACCAACCTGTTTACTTGCCTCTACCGATGTGATTAAATTTCAGCGACTGAAATATAATACAAGCCACAGTTTTTATGAACAAAGATAGGAGCAAGGGTATAGGAAATAATTGGTTTGGCAAGGGCATTGCCCCCCTCCTCACGACACTGGCTGTGAGCAGTCAGTGAACCAGAGAGAACCCACTGAAATTTGTCCTGGAGAGAAGTGAGAAAAGACTCCCGTGTTGATTTGCTCTCTAGCTGCCTCGCCCGTCCCTCATCATCAAGAACAGGGCACTGGTGTTTTGTTTTGTTTTTGGTAGAGAAACACTTAATACCTTAAAAGTTCTGGGGGTAAGGGGGTGGTGAGACCATTTTTACTTCCAGTCTCTATGCTTACAGGAAAAGGAAAAAGAGAGTGAGGCTCTACCATGTTTGAGCTGGTTGATTTTATCATACTGACTCTTTGCAGTAAATTTGGTTATACTCTGCTGCATTTTATAAAGGAAAATATATGATGAAACTACAGTCATTCATTTGAGAACTAAGACAGGGTATCAGGATCTATCCATTGTACATTTCTAGGGGTGTTTCTATTCTCCACTACATACTTAGGTTTGGTTTAATTTTCATTAAATGGTTTTATACTGGGAGAGCAGAGAATATGTTTGCTAAAGACCCTTGTTTTTTCATCACAGTATGGTGGGGGAAAAAAAACAAGATATGAAAATATCTGAGAAGGGGAAGAAATTTAAATGGAGAGAATCTTAGATTTGGAAGCTATCTATAAAAGCTAAGCAGAATCAATACAACTTTATTGTGAACTAATGCTCTTGAAAAATATTGAAACCTCCACATATCCCTATTTTGGCAATTATGTTTTCATTGTTTCTTTACATGTCTGTCTCCTACCAGACAGTAGAGCCTTCGAATGCAGGAAACTTATCTTTTCATCTTTATATCTCTGGTACCTGGCCCATAGGAGACATTCGGTACGTGTTTTAGAAATAAATGGTGACCATACTTAGCACTTACATGATAAGATATTTTCTAAAACCGTCTCTGTGATAGAAATCAATTCGTTCCAACTGTAATAGCTGTAAGAAACCAACACCATTATCCAAAGTCCAGAGGCAAACACTTTAAAATTGTAAAAATTCTTTGAAAAATAAACCTGTTTGGTCAATGGTTGCAAAAATTAAAATTGAAATGAGTACACTATTTTCTTTGGCTGTTCTGATTCCAATGAGTTGTCCATTTTCAGGCCCTTTAACAAAGAGATTGCCTCTGGAATAGAACTAGCAAAAAGAAAAAGAAAGATGAGCATTTTATATTGAGACTGGCAGTCAGCAGGCCGGGATTCAGACTGCTGTGCCTGGAAGTGCTGAGACCTCAAAATTTTGAGAAATTTGTTCTTGAACAGAAATGGTGACACCACTTATCTGTATCAGTTCAACTCAAAGAGCTGTGTAGATGCAGTGCCTGCCTCTCCCACCTTAGACATTCTGCCCAACTGTGAGGTAGGCAGATAACACAGAATAGCATTTCTCATATTATGAGTATTCTCATACCCTAGCTGGGAACATATGCAAAGGTGTTCTCAGTATCAAGGGAAGAGCTTGGAGTTAATCATCAAACTGGCTCAGAAAATGCGATCTCCAGCACCACGACCACACCGATCCCTCCAGATTTTGAACTGTTTTATACCTGGGCAATCACCTAGAGCAAGGCTGGCAAATTGTAAACCAGAGGCCAAATGTGTTTGCCCACTTCTTTCTGTACAGCCTGTGAGCTGAAAGTGCTCTGTATATGTTTTAATGTTGAAAAACTTCAAAAGACAGCTAACATCTCATGACAGGTGAATATTACCTGAAATTAAATCTCAATGTCCATAAATAGTTTTACTGGAACACAGCTATATTTGTTTATGTCTATTCCTGCTTTCATGCTAAAACTGCACAGGTAAGGAGTTGCAGCACAGACCTTACCCTGCAACGCCTAACATTTCTCATCTTTAGCCTTTTACAGAAAAATTTGCTAACTCCTGACCTAGAACACCCCAATTGGCAAGACTGTTTGATATGCACCTCATTTAATCCAGTGAAGAAGGGAGTATTATGCCTATTCTACAGGGGAAAAAAGGATGGAAATAAAGTTTCCAAGGTTATATCATAAGTATAAAACAGGGTTATTTATATTCTCTCTCTTTATCAAAGAGCTTCTCTACAAGTAAGTGGTATAATCTTCAGTAACGCTAATTAGAACTTAGTTTGTAGAAACACTGGCATCATAATCAGAAAGTACTTAAAACCAGACACTCAAGAGTATTTTGGATGGATGGGCCAAGGATCAAACTCCTGGAAAGCATTTTCTCCCTAACAATTTTAACAGACAAACCAGCCATTCAAAAGAGAAACACAAATTTCTCCCTTCCGCTCCTCAGATATTCCAATGCAGTAGATGGGAATTCCAAACACATTTTCTCTTGGATTCTTAATATTTCTCATGCAGATAGAGCAGATCATTCTGACAAGGTCAAACTCTTCTGAAATTGAGTTCTTAAAGCAATTTTGTACAGTCTCTCTGAACATGTTTTAGGTTCTGGCCTGAAGATACTATCCCAGGAAAGAAAACAGAGTTTCATCTTTTCCACTAGGTTTCTCTCTCCACATTTTGCTCCTGAGTAGCAACAGAATTTATATATTAAACCTTTCTACCTTTCCCCTAATATATATAATCATCAGCAATGTGTTTTTACTAACTACTTTATAATGCCTCAAGTAGATAAAGTCGAGCTAAGAATAATGAACAAGCAAATACTGAAGTAAAATCCAGTAAAAAATGAGATTTAGTCCCTACTTGGCCAATAAAACATGTGACTTTGGGAAAGTCCTTGAGTCTCTCTAGGTCTGTTTCCTTACCTTATATGACAAGAAAGGCTACGTGACCTCTAGGGCCCATTCAGGTTTTAAATTATCTCCACTTCTGAATATTTGCTGAATGCTTATTTATACAAGTAAGTCTTGGTTTCCTCATCTCTAAAATAAAGATAATATCTACCACAAGCATGGCTAATTAGAGTAACAAATACCTTTATAGCATTTAGCACATGGTGCTCCAAAGATGATGATAATGTGTTTTCAGATTCATTGATGATAAGCAGGACACAAACAGTTAAAGGGCTAAAAATCTAGAACCACCTCACAAAAAGTAGAAATGACGTTTCTTGTCTTTTAAAGTTGTACAGTCATTACAAACTTTTTCTTGATATACAGAGCCATTCTCAACCTGCTAACATGAGGCAGAAAAGATCAGAGCCCTCTCTAGGTTTCCTTTGTCCTCTACCTATCGCTGGCTAACACAGAGAGTGAGCTGCGGTCCTTCAAAAGTCAGTATAATGACATAAGCATTCTGTATTCACAGCCACTTTTCATAGAGATATATATCCCAACAAGGAGTCTCTCTTCATAGCTTCAAATATAAAATACCTTTTTATATTACATCTTATTTTATAAACTCAAAATATTTCTAAGCAGCTTCACTAAAACGAGCTCAAGAGACCAATTCGTATAACCTCAAAAGTCATCAATATGAGATTGCGCAATCATTCAGTTTGCATTTAAACTGATCAATCTCACCTCAGAGAGGGCTTAGCACCATCACATTAACCTTTAAAATGTTAACATTTCTTAACCAAGTATAAAAAAAGAAATGGGGATATATAGCAGAGGCACCTGATATTTGAGCCAAGAACTCCTTGTTCTTGTCGAGTCTCTTTCCATTAGAGTGTGTAGTTGATGGCTTAGAATCTTTTACTCAGCGTGTTTGGTTATTTGTCTGAATTAGGATCAACAATACAGATCTTGGTAATGTTCTAAGATTCAACATTTAAGGCTACAATTGCTTAAATGTGGTGCCCTCATCAGGATTTAAATATAAATATAATTCAGCGAGGCCATGGCTTAATTAAAAGTGAATTAAGATATAGAGAGCACTTAAGGATAATTAGGACATTTCTTAGACTCATTTATCCATTCATTCGTAGTAGGCATTTGCAAGCAATACTACATTGAACCCTGGAGACTCTGTTCTCACTACCTAAGGATAGTGAACTAACAGTATTAGCAGAGTATGGTAAGTGCAAGGAAGGAGATATGCCCAAGCCTATGGCAGTACAGAGAAGAGGCAGCCAAATTAGACATCGGGGAGGTGACACTGATGCTCAAAGTTGAAGAGCCAGGAGGAAATCAGTTGCGTGAAGGGGAAGGGATAAAAAAGAAATTCCCAGGTAAAGGCACATGGGAAAGCATAGTTGACGAGACTAAGACTAGTCAGTCGTGGTCTGAGGGTACAGTATTTTGGGGAAGTGGCCAGAGAGGAGATGCCAGGTCACAAAGAGCTTCGTAAGCCATGCTGATGAACTTAAATACCACCCGGCAAGCTCTGGGAACCCAGGGGAGGATTTTAAGGCAGGAGAATGACTCATCAGATTTGAGATTAAGAAAGATGTAAAGAAAAGTCTGGAAAGGTACAGGGGTGGACGAAGGGGCAGGAACTTAAGGAAGGTGGATAATTTAGGAGTCTGCTACAGGAATGTAGATAGAAAATAGTGGGACTATGTACCAAGATTCCTGGTGAGAGGGACAGCGAGGCAACAAAAACTGCTTCGTAAGATCCAGTGCTTTGTCAGGACTACAGGGTCAGTGAGTGGGGATCCAGGACAACTCCATGATTTGTGACTGGGACCACTGCATGGATTGTGTATTATTCACTCGAGTGGGAGCACAGAAGATACACTAGAAATAACACACTTTCATTTGTGACATTTATATATTACATATAAAGAATTTCACTTACAGGAAATATTTTGAAATTGACTTTCAAAAGAAGCTCTGTAGAGCAAGGACATTAGACATTAAACACAGAAATGACCAAGAGAGATGGGATGGAGATAAACACTTCACACACAGAATAAACAACATCGTGGGTTCCGGCAAAAGTAGGAAAATATAAAAAGGAAAATTCAGTGTTTGAGTTCCCATGTTCAGATCAAAATGAAAAAGGCTGAAGAAAGGCATAATACCTTTCCTGGGAAGAAAGACAGACATGAAATTTGTCAGAGAGAAAGGGTCAAGAAAAGAGGATGATTTGAAAAGAGGTCATATTCTCAAACACAAAAACATTTCTTTGGATAAAAGAGACAGAAGAGGATAATATTAGGAAATATAGAAACTACCAACACGCGACTACGTAAATATGTTTGTAAAAGGGGAAGGGAAGATAACTTAGAAATTATGTCTAGACTTAGATCTAAAATCTTGCAATGTAAAAAAAACATTAGCATGACTTTACTGTGTAAAAGCAGCAGTGAATGTTCACGCTCAGTATTCCAGCGTTAGAGCCAATGCTTTGGGTATAGTAAATAAGTTTGTAATTATGGGACTTTTTCCTACTCCCAGGCAAAAAGGCAGAAACAAAGCCAGAATCCACTTTTCAAGGAAAAAAACATTGGCAAAGATTCCTAAACAGAAGTCCCACTTGTACCAAATCTGGTACGACTGGGTGCCAGACATCCACAGCAGGCACCAGACGGCGGAGCTCGCATTGCCTGCCTCTCAGACTGCTGTCTGGTTGTGATTTTTAGTCATATGTGATTTGGGGGAGCAGAGATACACCCCCCTGGTTCCCCTCTATCAGTTTTGCATCCCACAGTTTCATGCATCAAAATAAACATATTTGTCCACAACATTTAGCTCTAGTATACTGCATCTCTTAACCCATGAAGCATTCCTTTACCCCTTTGCAAAGCATTGTTAAAGGAATAATTTAATTAATGAATTATCAAGCAAACACAAGCTAAAACGAAGATAATGAGAAAAAAAAACATCCTCATCTAACTTCCATAAGCTTCCCTTCCTTCCTTGATCTCCACTCTCCTTTCCTTTCTTGAATTAGGGCTGAGACCATTATTTCATAGCATATATTCTTTTTTAAAAAAAGAGAGAGAGAAAGGTTTGTAGGTGGTTATCAAATTAATCATTCACATAGCCACTCAGCATTTATATTCTGCACCTATTATGTGTCAGGCACTATACTAACCTCTAGGAATAAAAAATATAAACAAGGCACACACTGCAACTAGTATGGGCATTTCCTATGGAAAGACAGTTAAATCTTAAAGTACAATTTGATAGATGCTATAATAGAGATATGAACAAGGTATTTTAAAAAGCAAAAGAAACTAGAAATGTTGGTCGTTTATCAAATATGTATTGCTTTTATAAAAGCCCTTTCTTCCCTCACACTCAAATAGACACAAAGACATTTCAAATGGCCTTTGCATAACACAAAGTCTACTCTCTCACAATTCACAAGGTACAATTTTGCACAGGATTTAAGAAAGGCCAAGCTTATACTAAGTCCCTCTTTCTTTTACTAAATCAGGCCAAATTCAGGACCTAAGTAACAACAGTAAAACTGCATTAAAAACTAATGATAAACCTGGAAACTGGAAATTTATACACACATCCTATGGTAAAATCTCTGCAGCTAAATTACCATTTCATCATATTTTGACACACATCATGCATGACTTTGGTGCACCTTCAAATGTTCATGCTCCGTATAAAGGGAATGCCCTCCTTTATATCAATAAATATGTTAAAGAAATCCCAACTCACCTTAAAAAAGGAAAAATATCTATACTTGAAGCACTATAAATAGGATTTTCCCAAATAGTAACTGTGATAAATATATACTTGCAAAGATCTGTATTTAAGAAGCCTAAGATATTAAAGATGACCAAGAAAACACCATTCTCTCTTACCCCTAACTCAATTCTTTTCTATATCTCAAACTTGAGAACTCCTTTGGGGTTCGCGTAGCTTCTAACTGGTAAAAGAAAACAAATGCAAGCACAATTTCAGACGAAAAATGTAGAACAAGCAATTACTTTCTATTCTTAGTTTAATTTTCTGAGTATTCATTCCTCACTTAAAATGATACTGTGCAGCAAATGTCCACTAGATTAAAAAATGTAAACAATCTTGTTTTAAGACACTGGAGACGTATTTATATAACTGACAGATAGGAAAACTCTAACATGCTAACCAAACAAAAATACTAAAATGAAAATACGTGTCTAAAACTACCTGAAAATTAGGTCACGGTAGATAAGTATGTTTGCGTATGTTGTCAGCTTTAGAAGGGAACACAAACAATAAGAAATGGCCACCTACCAGACAATCAGGGGAAATGACATGACCCAGGTGATCAACTGCTGTGACAGAAGTTTTATTTTTTTATAATTATTTTTTTCAATTTTAAAGAAGCTTTAGATTACATAAATGTTACATAAAAAATATAAGGGATTCCCGTATGCCCCACTCCCTCCCCCTCCCACACTTTCCCACATTAACAACATCCCTCATTAGTGTGGTACATTTATTATCATCGATGAACTCATATCAAACATTGCTCCTAACCATGAACTACATTTACATTATAGTTTACACTTTGTCCCACACAATTTTGTTAAGTTATGACAAAATATACAATGGCCTGTATCCATCACCACAATGTCATGCAGGACAAACCCAGTGTCCTGAAATTGCCCCCATATTGCACCTATTCTTCCCTCTCCCATCCCTCAGAACCTCTGGTGGCCACTGCCTTTACATCAATGATAAGAGATCTTCCATTGCTAGAATATTAACAAGTCTATAGTAGGATAATAATAAGTCTACTTTAGTCCATTGTTCATTCCCAATCTTGAGGATTTGGGGATGGTGATGCCCACTCTGCTTCTAAGTGGGAAGGGACTTAGACCCCATGGGGCAGATGGATGGAGCTATGACAGATGTTTTAGAAAGCTCACATTTACATACATGTTCATTTCCTTAGGGCAATCGTGCATTAGCCAAGGGAATTAGGTACTAGTGATTGAAATAACCAAATGGTGTGTCTACACACAGCACTTTTCCTAAGAACTAGCATTTTCTAAACTAACAAATGCAACAAGAACCTGCAATAAGAACAATTACTCTCAACTCTGATGTATATCTAAGAAAATCTCATTTGAAAAACATTTTTCCTTGTTTGAGATGTTTTTGCTTTTACTGATTCTCGCTGACTCCTTTTCTCGACCTACACTAACTATGCAAGAGCATTCCGAATGAATGTCTCCTTTGTAGAAAGGGTTTCTGTGCTTCAAGTTTTATGGCTCTCTACATGGTGGTTCCAGTTTGATATTTCTTAGGTTTATTTTGCACTGGCATTATTTGTGAGTATCAAGAGATAAAAACAGTCAAACAATTGTGTACACAGATGTTATCCCAGAAAAAGGGAGTTGGGGATGGTGTACAAATCCTGCTGCAAACATGTTGGACCTACTTGGGAGTGCACGGCATTTGTGGGTGTGAACGTTTTCTGCTGCAAAGCATGAAGCAGCTTAGGCCTTTTGGGGTGGCTATGAGAGCAATAAAGGGTTAGTAAAAGCAGCACTCCTGACAAATGAAACCGCATTCCACATACCACGTATAAACCACCTCGTCTACCCTCACACACTATTTGAAGCCGGTTCTAAGGAAACACGGAGGATGTAGACTTTTCCATTCATAATATATGAATTATTCTTTCCATACTGAATGATAAAAGAAAGCAAATGCAGACATAGCTTCAGACAAGAAGTGTAGCAGTTATCTTTTAAACCCAGTTTAATTTTCTGAGTATTTCACTCCTCACTTAAAATGATTCTGTGCAGGAAACAACCATTAGATTAAAGAATGTAAACAATCTCACTATTAAGACACTGGAGATATTTTTATTTCCCTGATTGATAGGAAAAGATCTAACACATTAACCAAACTAGAATATAAAAGGAATACATGTCTAGAACCACACACACACAGACTGAAAGAAGCAGTAAGCACAGTAACCATGGCAATCTGTTTCCAGAGTGGTAATTCCCAATCGCAATTTTGCAACAATTTGGGGCATTCCCAGCTATCTCAAGAAATGCTATAAAAATCCCATCGACATCAAAAATATCACTTGATTTTCATTATGCTGTTTACAACACTTTGGAGGGGGAGCATTAAAATGACAAAAGGGTATCACTGAAAATCAAATTAACTGTTTGGAATTTTCAAAGATTATAAATCCCATTTTTGAGAAATAACTATAAAGCTGTGGGTTGTCTTCAATAGCATTCTCTGCAAAGGAATGTTTGAAGGCTACTGAGGCAAAGTGACAAAGCAACCTTGAGATCCTTAGAACTCAGGTAATTGCTATTAAGCACATAATTGTTAAGACCTAGTAATATAAAAATCAAGCAGCATTTCTGAGGTAAAACTACCACATTTTGTTTCTATAATTTGAGAACAATGAAAGGAAGGGAAATTAGAGCAATGTAGAAATGAAGATATGGGATGTCTGACCACGGCTTGGTTAGCATTCTGCAAGCAAAGAAGAAAAAAAAAACAAAAAACAAACAAAAAACTATGGGCAAATTTTTAAAAGTAACCTTAAAAGTAAAGCCAGAGAGATTTGTGGGTGGTTCTCAAAAGTAGCTCTCTAACACTGGGCTATGTCCCTGAGGATAATCTCTCCTGAAACTACAGACTTGGTCAACTCTCCCTCTGACTCTGTATGTATTTGGTATCATGAAATTAGCTGTCACCCTATGAAAATATGAAAGTATTAGTGCAGATTTCATCTGTGCTGCTGCCATTAGGTCACTGAGTAGTGTGGAAGCTTGGGAGAAATAATGACACATAATTCCTGAGAAAATTAATATCACTGTCTTAAAACTGTATCTTTTATTTAAATTTCTAAATACCTGTTATAAAAAATGATAACCAAAGCATGAGTTAAAAACCTCCCTGTCCTTTGAGACCCGGAAAAGATTCCCTTTTACCCTCATTCCCAATGTCTTACAGAAGCTCAATACTATCCCAAGATTTTAAAGCATTCCAACGTGAGCTCACATTCATTGTGCCCCAGAGGTTCTGCTTCCAGGAGTGCGGCTGCCATTTTACAGCATGGCCGTGTAGCTGGGAAAATCAGCAACTTCCTTTTTTCCAGAGGAAGAGAGAGAACCACAAAGTTATCAAACAAACCCTCACGCAGGTAACGCTCTGAGTAGAGAAGGACTTCATTGAAGATTTTGAAGATCAAAGGAGGGTTTACTCAGCAGTGACACAATTTCAAATAGAATACTGGGTGTCCAGGATCTTGAAATACTTTTGGGTTCCCTAAATCCATGGGACTTTCATATTTCATTATCCTCAGCCTCACATCTCCTCCTTCCCTCTGTGATCCTCTTCATATATACCTCCCCCACACATCTTCTTTCTTCCTTATTCTAAAATGTCTCCATTCTAAAAATAAATACTTCCCATTTTCTCATGCAGAATAGCCTGACCTGTTGCATAGCTTACTATCCTCAAAGTCTCTCACTTTTCATCCCAAATGGCTTGGCAAGTTTTCTTTTGTTTTGTTTTTCCCCAAAACACAATTATCATGCCAGTTGGTTACAATAATGATTTTTTAAAAGTCTTAATAAAAATGAATTCAGTTCACAACACAAAAGTTAATAAGAAATTGTACTGATTAAGAATAAATTTAAATAGAAGACTATTAAGACATTTTCATTATTTCCTTGAATCAGTTACATTAAAATTGTTTCAGAGATTTATATAAGCTTGCCATTACCCATGCCTCTGTTAAGAAGCTGCTCTATACTTCTACAAAGAATTTCCTAACTCAAAACAGTAACAAATTTAATTCATTTCAGTGAACTCTGAATTGAATAGGCAAACTTTCTTTTAACCTAAACATGAATCATTTATTCAATTAGATTGATGCACTTTTTTTTTTTCTTTAGCACCTGCCAATCCCTGGTCCAGATGTATATAATTGGATTAGTATGGTTTCTTTCTTCTTGGCTAGCATTCTGCAAGAAAAAAACTACTACAAATTAAACAAAACAAAAAACCTAAAAAGTAAAGCCACAGGGACTGGTGGGTGGTTCTCAAAAGTAGCTTGGTACATTTGTTACAATTGATGTACAAATATTGAAATGTACCATCCACATGTAAAAAGGTTATTAATAGGGAAGGGGGGAAAGGGGGAGGATGGTGGGTATATGGGAGTCCCCTATATTCTGTATGTAACTTTACTGTGACCTAAAACTTCTCTGAAGACAAAATGAAAAAAAGACACTGGGGAAGAAATGGAGGATAATGCCACTGTACATACAGGACAACAGATA
>JAQZBX010005817.1:0-12864 GCA_029593785.1 Cabassous unicinctus
AGAAATAAACTACATGAAAATTTAGAAAAAATAAAATTAAATTAAAAATTGGGATATTAAAAAATAATGAAAAATATTTTTTTATGTTTTGCTTTTCATTACAGTAATATCTGTTGTCCTGTTTATATAGTGACATTTCTTTCCACTTATTTCAAGTTGTATTATTTTTTTTTCATTTCATCTTCAAAGAAGTTTTAGGCCACAGAAAAGTACACATACAAAATATAGGAGACTCCCATATAATCAACATACTATCCCTTTTATTCCTTCCCATATTAATAAACTTTTTATATGTGAATGGTATATTTCTTACCACTGATGTACAAATATTGAAACATAGCTACTAAACATGGTCAGTAATTTACATTATGTTTTATATTTTAGACCAAAAATTTTATAAATTTTTGATGAAATTTAACATGGCCTGTATCCATCATTGCAAGATCATGCAGAACACTTCTTTTGTCCCCTAAATACCCCCACTTCCATCTATTCTATTCCTCCCTCCCCCTCCGTTTGGGGCTCATGGTGACCAACAGTCTTCACTCCCTGAAGGACAAATTTCAGAGTTACTTGCAACAGCACTGAGGGCTTGACACACTAGTCTCTCCTTCCCAATTAGGAACCACATTTGCTCTTGAGTGACACCCAACATTCTGTTTGAGAACATATCAGTCCTCCTCAGGATGGGAGTACAACTCTGTCCCACTCATGTAGGTCTCTACCCACTGATACAGTATACTATGACAAAATGATCACTTGCACGTTCCCTAGAAGACAACCCCAGGTGCGTCCTCTTCTGAATGCCCCATCATCCGAAAGCTAAACCAGTAACCCTTCCTTAGCATATTGCCAAGAGTTTTCAAATAATTTTAATTTCAAGAATATATCCACCAATCTGTGGTGTTCATCTGCTCCCTCCCCACAGTTCCATGGACTGTCCAACCTATACTCCCCACCCTAGTCCCCAGTCAAACTTGCACCACCCAACCCAACAGTGTCACTATAACCCTGTCATATTCCTTTGCTTCACAAATACTCACTTCCATCTTATCATAGATTTCACCCATATGGGAGTTGGCTCAGAACTTCTTATCCCTATTTTCTGTAAACCTTTCTTCCAGATTCTAGCTCTTTGAGTTTGCTTAATTTGTTTACTTCATATCAGAGAGGTCATGTAATATTTGTCCTCCAATGCCTGAATTGCTTCACTCAACATAAGGTCAAGATTCATCCATGATATCCCATGTGTTAGTACTGTACTACTTCTTATGGTTGAGTAGTATTCCATTGTATGTATATACCACATTTTGTTTATCCATTCATCTGTTGATGGGCATTTGTGTGGATACCAGCTTTTGGCAAAAGTGAATAATCCTGCTATGAACATTGGTGTGCATATATCTGCTCGTGTCCTTTCTTTCAATTCTTCTGGGTATATACCCAGCAGTGGAGTTACTAGATCATATGGCAGATCTACAATTAGTTTTTTGAGAAACCACAAAACTATTCCCCATAAAAGCTGGATCATTCTATATTCACAAGACCAGTAGATGAGGGTTCCCACTACTCCATATTCTCTCCAACACTTTTAGTCCTCTGTTTTTTAATGGCCACCAGTCTAATGGGTGTAAGATGATATTTCACTGTAGTTTGGATTTATATTTCCCTAATAGCTATTGATGTTGAACATCTTTTCATGTGCTTTTTAGTCACTTATATTTCTTCTTTGGGGAAATTCAAATCACTTGCCCAGTTTTTAAATGGGTTTTCTATTTATTTTTGAGATATAGAATTTCTTTATATATGTTGGATATTAGACTCCCATCAGATATATGGTTATGAAATAATTTCTCACATTGGGTAGGCTGTATTTTCACTTTCTTGACAAGCTCGTGAGGGGCAGAAGTTTTTTTAAATTTAAGGAGGTCCCAATGATCTCTTTTTTCTTTCAATGCTCATGCTTTGGGTGTGAAGTTCATGAAACCATTTCCTATTACAAGGTCCTGCAGAAACTTCCCTATATTATCTTCCAAGGTCTTTATGGTCTCTGCACTTATATTTAGATTTTTAATCCTTCTTTAGTTGATTTTTGTATAAAGTGTGAGGTGGTGTTCCTCTCTCACACTTTTGGATATGGATATCAAATTCTCCAAGCACCATTTGTTGAAGAGGACATTCTCTCCCAGTTGAGTGGGCTTGGTGGCCTTGTCAAATATCAGATGACTATATGTGAAGATCTGTAACAGAACTCTCAATTTGGTTCCATTGTTCAGTATCTGTATCCTTGTGCCAATACCATCTTTTGACCACTATAGATTTGTAGTTTGTTTTAATGTCAAGTAGTGTGATTCCTCAAATTTAATTTTTATTCTTCAATATGTCTTTGGCTATTCAGGGTCTCTTCCCCTTACAAATAAATTTCATTGTTTTACCAATTCAATAAAAAAAGCTTTGTTGATTTTTATTGGAAGTGCATTAAATCTGAAGATCAGTTTTGGTAGGATAGACATCTTAATGATGTTTAGTGTTTTCATTCATATACAGGGAATATTCTTCCCTTTATTTAAGGCTTCTTTCATTTTCTTTAACAGTGCTGTGTAGTTGTCGGTATATAATGCACATTTTTAGTTAAATTTATTCCTGGTATTTGATCCTATTTGTTGGTATTGTAAATGAATTTTTTTCTTGATTTCCTCCTCAGACTGCTAATTGCTACTAGTACAGAAATGCTACTGATTTTTGTGCATTGATCTTATAACCTACAACTTTACTGAACTCATTCATAAACTCTAGAAGTTTTTTTGTAAATTGCTCAGACCATTCTATGTATAGGATCATGGCATCTGCAAATAGTGAAATTTTAACTTCTTCCTTTCCAATTTGGATCCATTTTATATCTTTGTCAGACCTAAGTGCTAGAAGAAGTACTACTATCATAATGTTAAATAGGATGATAGTGAGCTTCCTAGTCTTCTTCCCAATCTTAGAAGGAAAGTTTAAAGATTTCACCATTGTATATGATGTTAGCTTTTCGTTTTTCATATATACCCTTTATAATGTTGACGAAAATTTCTTCTATTCCTCTCTTTCGCAGTGTTATTATCAGGAATATGGTGCTGTATTTTGTGAATGCATTTTCTACATCTATAAAGACGATCATGTGATTTTTTAATTTTGATCTGTTTATGTGGTGTATTACATTGATTATTTTTCTTATGTTGAACTATCCTTGCATATCTGGTATGAAACCCACTTGGTCAAGATGGATAATTCATTTGATGTTTTGTTGAATATGATTAGCAAGTATTGTGTTGAAGATTTTAGCATCTAAGTTCATTAGAGAGAATTATCTATACTTTTCTTGTGGCTTATTTGTTTGGCTTTGGTATGAGGGTAAAGTTGGCATCATAGATTGAGTTAGTGAATGCTCTTTCTACTTTTATGCTTTGTTAGAATTTAAGAAGGGTTGGTGTAGTTCTTTCTTGTATGTTTGCTAGAATTCACCTGTGAAGCTGTCTGGTCCTGGGCTCTTGGTATTTGGGAGATTTTTCATGACTAATTCAATTTCGTTACTTGTGACTGGTCTGTTGAGTTCATCAATTTCTTCTTTCATCAATGTCAGCTGCTGTGTGTTTTTAGGAATTTGTCCATTTCCTCTTAATTATCCTTCTTGTTGACATATAATTTTCAAAGCATCCTCTTATGATACTCTTTATTTCTGTGGGGTTAGTGGTGATATACCCTTCAATGTTTTTTTATTTTGTGTATTTGCTTCATATCTCCTTTTTCTTTATAGGCTAGCTAAGAGTTTGTGAATTTCTTGATCTTCATGAAGAATCAGCTTTTGGTTTTGTTTGTTTTTTCAAGTGCTTTTTAATTTTCTGTTTCATTTTGGTCTGCTCTAGTCTTTGTCATTTCCTTCTTTTTACTTCCTTTGGGGTTAGTTTTTTGTTCTTTCTCTAATTCCTCTAGGTGTGCAGTTAGGTCTTTGATTTTAGCTCTTTCTTCTTTTTTGATATATGCATTTATGGCGATGAACTTCCCTCTCAGTACAATTTTTGCTGCATCCCATAGATTTTGATATCTTGTGTTGCCATTTTCATTCATTTCAAAGTAGTTACTGATTCTTTTTTGAAATTTCCTCCTTGACTCACTGTATGTCTAAGTGTATGTTGTTTAACATCAATATCTTTGTGCCTAAGATGATTTCTGGCCCTTAATGATTCCCAGCTTTATTCCATTGTGGTCAGAGAAATTACCTTGCATACTTTCAATCTCTCTGAATTCATTGAGAGTTGTTTTGTGGCCCAGCATGTGGTCTATCTTTGAGAATGAACCATGTGCACTTGAGAAGAAAGTACATCCCATTGTATTTGAGTGTAACATTCTGTCTGTCTATTAGGTCCAGGTCCTCTATTATATTGCTGAAAGTCTTTGTTTCTTTTTTGAAACAAAATTTTTTTTTATTGAGTCTCTATTGAGATCTTCTGTCTAATGTTGATAATGGTGTCTTAAAGTCCCATATTATAATTGTAGAGGCATCTATTTCTACACTTAATTTTACCAGTGCTTGCATCATGGATTTGGAGGTGCTCTGGTTAGGTGCAGAAATATTTATGATTGTTCTTTCTTCTTGAAAGATTATCACAATTACTTATGCATAGTGTCCATCTTTTTCTCTTAAAATAGTTTTGCATTTAAAGTCTATATTGTCCAATATTAGTATAGCTACTCCTGTCCATTTTTGGTGGTTGTTTGCTTTTAAAATTGTTTTTCAGCCATTCAATTTCAACTTCATAGGATCCTTGGGTCTAAAGTGGGTTTTTTGTAGACAACATAGAGATGGGTCATATTTCCTTACGACCCATCTTTTTTAATATATATTTTTTTAAATATATATTTTACTTATTATTAAAAAATACTTACATTACATAAAATGTTACATGAAAAATAAAAGGATTCCCATATACCCCACTCCCCAGAACTCCCACTTTTCTCCACATTAACAAGTTTATTCATTAGTGTTGTACATTCATTGCAATCAATGAACATATTTTAGAGCATTGCCACTAAGCATGGATTATTGTTTACGCTGAAGTTTACACTCCCTTCCACTCAATTCTGTAGGTTATGGCAGGATATATAAAGGCCTGAATCTCTCATTGCAATTTCATGTAGGCTATTTCCAAATACTGAAAATGTCCTCATATTGTAGTTCTTTTTTTCTCTCCCTGACTTCAGCAACTGCAGTGGCCACTGTCGCCACATGAATGAGATAATTTCTCCCATTCCTAGAATCACAAATCTGTAGTAAAATACCAGTAAGTCTACTCTATTCCACATTTTATTCCCCAATCCTGTGGATTCTGGGATGGTGATGCCCACTTCAACTGTAATTGAAAGGGGAATTCAAGCTCATATGGCTAATGGATGGGACTCTCTTGCTTGCAGTTGTAGACACTCTCAGTTCTTTTTTTTGGTAATTGTCCATACTCACCTTCTTATTAGTTGTCCTGGGTGAGTCCAATGAACTGGAAAATAGGTATTGCAACTCTGCTGTGGTTCAGGTCCCCAGTAAGTACTTATACAGTCCAGAGATTCAAGTCTCTTGGACATAGACCTACCAATTACAGCACCAAATATAGGGGCAAATAAAAAGGACAAAAGAGGCATTGTAGAGAAGTCAAATCTGAGTCTGGCTTTGCCACATTCAGGGGACCAATGTCCAAAGTAGGGCTCACTGGCAAGGCTCCAAAATCCAGACATGACCATAGGACTTGGGTGTCTCTGGAGCACTCAGGAACACCACTGTTTGGGGAAGTATCTACTTTGGCCTTCCATGAGATCCTTCTGTGCCATGCCTACATGTTACTTGTCTGAGGAATTCCAAACTCACTTTGAAGAATCTTAGTCATATAAACTCCTTTGTCTTTATGTTTTCCACACTTTATTCAAGATCTTTTTCCAGTTTTATCAGTAGCTGGTTCTTGGGAGTAATCCCTTGTGGCCAGGGAAGCTTTTCCCTGGGAGTCATGCCCTCACTGGGGGGAAGGAAGTGCATTTATATGCTGAGTTTGGCTTAGAGAGAGGATTCATTTGAGCAACAAGGAGGTTTTCAAGAGGTAACACAGGACATCCTATAACATTAGGCCGAGTTGCAAATTGAAGAGCAAAAGTCTAATAAGCACAGCCATCAATATCAAGGACCCATCAATGGACCATCCTTCTTCATTAGTATTTGTCCCTGTACTTGGGAGATTGTTGCTGTTACATTAGAGAATATGGAATAGCCACTAGAATGGGGGGATTCAATAATCTTTTGGTTGTGTGACTCTTTACCCACTGTGGCAATACCTCATGAATATTTGAAAATATACATGTACTTTATATATATGCCCAGGTGAATTTGCTCCCATGTATCCCCATGACTGACACTCTACACCATTGATCCTCAGTTGCAATAGTTATAAACCACCTGTGATCCAATACTTCTTCAAAGTAAAGCCAAGAATATTGCCAAATTAGATAAATATGAAAATGAAATAATAATGATAGTTTTAAACATGAGAAATATAATACATAATAATTTTTAAAACCTAAAATAAAAATAAATTTAAAAATTGGGGTATTAAAAATGAAAAATATTTTAAATATTTTTGGTGGTTTGCCTTTCCTCAGTATAATATCTGTTGTCCTATATGTACAGCGGCATTTTCTTCCCTTTCTTCCCCAGTGTCTTACTTTTTTTAAAAATTTTGTCTTCAAAAATTTTAGGTCTTTACTGCAACATACAGAATATAGGGAAAACACATATACCCCAAATTCTCCCCTTTTCACCCTTCCTTATTAATCACCTTTTTACATGTGGGTGATACATTTGTTACAACTGATGTACAAATATTGAAACATAGCTACTTACCATGGTCAATGGTTTACATTATGTTTTACATTTTAGACCATTCACTTTTATAAATTTTTGATGAAATTTAACATGGCCTGTATCAATCATTGCAAGATCATGCAGAACACTTCCAGTGCCCCCTAAATAACCCCTCTTCCATCTATTCAATTCCTCCTTCCCCCTCCATTTGGGGCCCATGATGAAAATGAGGCTTCAGTTCTTAAAGGACAAGATTCAAAGATATTTGCTACAACATTGAAGTCTTAACACCCTAATCAGTCCTCCCCTATTAGGAACTTCCCATGCTCTCGAGAAACTCCCTCCTTTCTCTTTGAGAACATATTGGGCCTTCCCAGCATGGGAGTCCAACTCCATCCCACTCAATATGTCTGCCTCCCCCAATGATAAAGCACACTATGACAATATGTTCACATGCACATTCTC
The DNA here is from genome assembly GCA_029593785.1 of Cabassous unicinctus. Lineage (NCBI taxonomy): Eukaryota > Metazoa > Chordata > Mammalia > Cingulata > Chlamyphoridae > Cabassous > Cabassous unicinctus. The sequence goes on from JAQZBX010005817.1 coordinate 7,349, forward strand.
TGGAAGACTGCCCCAGGTGTGCCTTGTCCCAAATGCACCCCCACACATGCAACACATTAAACCAGTAAACATTGCTTATCATATTGCCAAAAGAGTTTTCTAAATATAGTATTTTCAGCCACTTACCAACCAATCCCCACTGTTCTCCTGCAAACTTCTCCAACCATTCCCCCAGTTCAATGCCTGTTCAACCCCTCCTCTGCAACATAACCCTCTTTCAATCTTGCAACACCCTACCCAACAGTATCCCTACACCTCTGTCATATCCCTTCATTGCACTGCAACACACTTCCACCTTATTGTAGATTTTGCCAGTATGGGCATTGGCTCACAATCATCTTTTATCTTTCTATTTCCTGTAAAGCTATTTTCCATCTCAAGTGCTCTGAATTGGCTCAATTTGCTTAACTCATATAAGAGAGGTCATGTAATATTTGTCCTTCAATGCTTGGCTTGCTTCACTCAACATAAGGCCCTCAAAAAAGGAGAACATACTGAATAACTTGCAAACATACATAAAATGAAAATGGATATGATGGTGATGAATGACATGATAAAAGTAATAAAAGAGACACTAGAAGCACATAAGAGCAGATTTGAACAGGCAGAAGAAAGAATTAGCGATGTGGAAGACAGTACATCTGAAAGCAAACAGCTAGTATAAAGGATCGATAAAAAGAAAATATCCATTGCAGAGTTAGGGATTTGAAAAAAAAAACATGAAACACACAAACACATGCATTATAGGCATACCAGTGGGAGAAGAATAAGGAAAGGGGACAGAAGGAGTGTTGGAGGAATTAATGGCTGAAAAATTCCCAACTCTACTGAGGGAGAGGGATGTATATGTCCAGGAATTACAACACACCCCAAACAGTATGAAACCTAAGAGGTCTACTGCAATACATATACTTGTCAAAATGTCTAATGCTCAAGACAAAGAGAAAATACTGAAGGCAGCAAGAGAAAAGAGAGCTATCACACACGGGGAAGCTCAATAAGATTGAGTGCTGACCTCTCATCTGAAACCATGGATGCTAGAAGGCAGTGGTATGACATACTTAAGCTATTAAAAGAAAAAATCTTGTCAAGAATTCTGTATACAGCAAACCTGAGATTCAAAAATGAGTGAGATTTAAAAATATTCACAGATAAAAAGAAATTATGAGAGTATGCCAATAAGAAATCTGTTCTACAAAAAATAATAAAAGGAGTTTAGCAGTTTGAAAGGAAAACAACAGGAGAGAGAGAGTTGGAGAAGACTGTAAGTACATCTGAAGACAAAGAGAAAATAGAAGCAACATATGACATACATAAACCTAAAAAAAATATGGCTACTGTAAATAATTCCTTGAGAGTAATAGCACTGAATGTTAATGCATAAAATCACCAATCAAGAGATACAAATTGGCAGAATGGATAGGGAAATATGCCCCACCTATATGCTGCCTACAAGAAATGCATCTTAGACTCAGGGATTCAAGAAAGCTGAAACTGAATGGCTGAAAAACAATCATACAAGAAAACAATAACAAAAAATGGGAAGAAACACCTACAATATTAGCAGAAAAAATAGACCAGAATGCAAAACTATTGTAAGAGACAAAGATGTATAATATATTTAAAGGGGTAATATTTCAGGAAGAAAGAGCAATCATAAACATTAATGCACTGTATTAGTCAGCCAAAGGGGTGCTGATGCAAAATACCGATAATCAATTGGTCTTTATAAAGGGTATTTATTTGGGGTAGAAGCTTATAGTTACCAGGCCATAAATCATAAGATTCTTCCTTCACCGAAATCTGTTGCCATGTGTTGGGCATGACAGCTGTCAATATTTCCCAGGGTTCAGGCTTCTTGGGTTCCTCTCTTCCTGGGAGTCCATTTCTCTCCAGGCTCAGCTCCTCTGTTTCCTCCAGGAGGTCAGATGTTGACAATGAGGTTCTCTAGGCATTGCTTTTCTCCATCAGGGCAGCTTTGAATTGACCGGCAAATCGCTCATCTCTATCCTGGGGCCTTCTCTCCTTCCTCACAACCAAGCTCCTCTGTGTGCTTGCTTTTCTCCAGCATTAAAACTCAACTTTTGAACTGCAGCTCAAAACTCCAACCCTGTCCTTTGCCATGTCTTTTATCTTTGATTCCCCACACACCAAGGGGTGGGCCTCAATGCCCTACTGAAGTGGGCCAATCAAAGCCCTAAAAATCACTTAATCATGCCCAGATGAACAGACCTGTTTACAAGAATAATCCAATATCTATTTTAGGAATTCATAAGTATATCAAACTGCTACTTGCACCTACCAGGGCACATCAAATTACATGAGGCAAACACTGGAAAAGCTAAGTAGAGAAATAGATATCTTTACAATTATAGTAGGGGATTTGAATACACCATTATCAGCTATAGACAGAACAATTCAACAAAGAACCATTAAAGAAGCACAGACCTTAAATAATTCATTAGAAGATATGGACCAAGTTATTACATGGAGAACACTACACCCAAATACAGCTATATATACATTCTGCTTGAGTACACATGGATCATTCTCCAAGATAGATCACATGGTAATCCACAGAGAAATTCTCAATGAATGCAGAAAGTTTGAAATTATACAAATTAATTTCTCTGACCACAATTGAAATAAGCTGGAAATCAGTAAGGGCCAGAGAACCAGATTAGGCACAAAGATATGGAAGTTAAATAACACATTCTTAGACAAAGAGTGGGTCAAGGAGGAGATTTCAAAGGAAATCAGTAACTACCTTGAAATGAATGAAAATGACAACACAACATACCAAAAACCTATGCGAGGAAGCAAAAACTGTGCTGAGAGAGAAATTCATAGCCATAAACTTACATATCAAAAAGAAGAAAGAGCTAAAATCAATGAACTAAGTCCACACTTGGAGGCATTAGAAAGAGAACAACAAACTAATCCCAAAGGAAGTAGAAAGAAGGAAATAATAAAGATTAGAGGAAACAAAATGAAATAGAAAATAAGAAAGCACACAAAAAATAAAACCAAAAGCTGGTTCTTTGAGAAGATCAATAAAATTGAGAAAACCTTTTCTAGACTAGTAAAGAAAAAAGAGAGAAGATGCAAATACACAAAATAATAAATGAGGAAGCGGATATCACACTTTACCACACAGAAATAAAGAGTATCATAAGATGACACTTTGAAAATTTTTATGCCGAAAAGAAGGATAATTTAGAGGAAATGGACAAATTCTTAGAAACACACAAGCAGTATACATTGATGAAAGAAGAAATTAATGAATTCAACATAACAATCACAAGTAAGGAGGTAGAATCTGTCATCAAACCCCCTCAACTAAGAGGACCCCTGGACCAGATGACTTCACAGGTGAATTCTACCAAACATTCCAGACAGAGCTAACACCAACCCTGCTTAAATTCTTCCAAAAAATAGAAGTAGAAAAAATATTGCCTAACTCATTCTGTGATGCCAACATTACCCTAATACAAAAGCCAAAGTTGCCGCAAGAAAGGAAAACTACAGACAAATCACTGTAATGAAACTAGAGGCTAAAATCCTCAACAAAACACTTGCTAATTGTATTCAACAACACATCTAACAAATTATACATCATGACCACATGGGATTCATCCTGGGTATGCAAGGATGGCTCAACATAAGAAAATCAGTCAATGTAATACACCACATAAACAGATGGAAAGAAAGAAAATCACATGATCGTCTTTATAAATGCAGAAAAACTTTTGATGAAATACAGCACTGTTTGCTGATAAAAACACTGTAAAAGATAGGAATAGAAAGAAACTTTCTAAACTTGGTAAAGGGTATATATGAAAAAGCCACAGCTAGCATCACATACAATGGTGAAATTCTAAATGCTTTCCCTCTAAGATTGGGAACAAGACAAGAAAGCCCACTATCACTGCTCCTATTTAACATTGTCTTAGAAATACTTGCTTAAGTATTGAGGAAAGAAAAATATATGAAAGACATCCAAATTGGAAAGGAAGAAATCAAAATTTCCCTATTTGCAAATAACATGATCCTATACCTAGAAAGTCCTGAGAAATATACAACAAAACTTCTAGAACATATAAATGAATTCAGTAGAGTCATAGGTTATAAGATCATTGTGCAAAAAGCAGAAGATTTTCTGTGCACTCATTGTGTTAGTCAGCCAAAGGGGTGCTGATGCAAAATAACAGAAATTAGTTGATTTTTATAAAGGGCATTTATTTGGGGTAGAAGCTTACAGTTACTGAGCCATAAAGCATAAGTTTGTTCCCTCACCAAAGTCTGTTGCTATGTGTTGGAGCAAGGCCTCTGCTGAACTTTGCCAGGGTTCAAGCTTCTTGGGTTCCTCTCTTCTTGTGGCTGTGTTTCCCTCTAGGCTTATCTCCTCTTTTTCCTCCACAAGGTCAGCTGTAGACTATGAGGCTCTCTAGGCTCTGCCTCTCTCCACAAGGACAACTGTAAACCGTCACATGAATGGCTTGTATCTATCCCAGGGCCTTCTTTCCTTCCTCATGACCAAGCTCCTCCATCTGCTCACCTCCCCAGCTCTAGCATCAAAACTCCAACATCAGAAGTGCTCCACTCTGTTCTTTGCCATGACTTTTATATTTGATCCCCACCCCACTAAGGGGTGGTCCTCAATGCCCTACTGAATGGCCCAGTCAATGCCTTAATCATAACAAAATCATGCCTAGATTAACAACCAGTTTACAAGATTGATCCATTATTTATTTTTGGAATTCATAATTACATCTAACTGCCAAACTGCTACACCCATAGTGAGTAATCTGAGGAGGAAATCAAGAAAAAAATACCACTTACAATAGTAACTTAAAAAAAATCTAATATGTAGGAATAAATATGAGTAAAGATGTAAATGACTTACACACAGTAATCTACATAGAACTCTTAAAGGAAATCAAAGAACATTTTAAGAATTGTAAGAATATTCCCTGTTCATGGATAAGAAATAAAAATATCATTAAGATTTCTCTCCTACCCAAACTATTCTACAGATTTAAGGCAATTCTAATGAAAATCAACACAGCATTTTTTACTGAATTGGAAAAATTAATTATGAAATTTATTTGGAAGGGCAAATGACCCCAAATAGCCAAAGACATATTGAAAAAAAATGAAATCAGAGGAATCAAACTACTTAACTTTAACACTTACTACATAGATACAGAGGCCAAAACTGCATGGTATTGGCACATTACTAGACATACTGGCCAAGTGAACTGAATTGAGTGTACTGATATAGATCCTAACATATACAGTCATCAGATATTCAACATGGACACCAGGCTCTTTCAACTGGGAGAGAATGGCCTCTTCAAAAAATGATGCTTGGAGAAATGGATATCCATATCCAAAAGAATGAGAGAGGTACACCATCTCACACCTTATACAAAAATTAACTTAAAATGGACCAAAGATCTAAATATAAGAGCGAAGATCATAAAGACCTTGGAGGATAATGTAAAGAAGCATTT
>JAQZBX010005817.1:12964-55255 GCA_029593785.1 Cabassous unicinctus
TTTGCTGAATAGAATATTCTTGACTGATTTTTTTTTTCTTTTAGCACCCTAATTCATCCCACTGCTTTTTGGCATCCATGGTTTCAGATATGAGATCAGCATTTAATCTTACTGAATTTCCCTTTTATTTGATGGTTGTATTTTTCTCTTGCTGCTTTAATTATTCTCTCTTTGTTTTGAGAACTGAACAATTTGACAAGTATATGTCTTGGAGTAGGCCTGTCAGAATTTATACTGTTTGGTTTGCACTGATCTTCCTAGACATTTACATCCATCTCTCACAACAGGATTGGGAAGTTTTTAGCTATTATTTCTTCCAACATTCCTTCTGTCTCCTTTATCTTCTCTTCTTCCTTTTGGATGCTTATAATGTGAATGTTTGTGAGTTAAGTGCTGTGGTTCAGATCCCTAAGTCTCTGCTGGATTTTTTCTATCTCTTTATCTATCTGTTCTACTCTCTGTTTGATTTCAGACACACTGTCTTCCATATAATTGAATATTTCCTCTGCCTGTTCAAATCTGCTGCTATGTGCCTCCAGTGTTTTTTTATGTCTTGGATTTTGCCATTCATCACCATCATATCTGTTATCTTTCTATATATGTTACAATTTCTTCTGTATGTTCTCCCAATGGCTTCTTAATATCCTTAATCTTTTCTTTCACTTCATTAAGTTGGTTCATGATATTTGTTTGGACAGCTCTAATTAGTTGTTCCATGTTCTGCATCTTCTCCTGGTTTTTAGTTACTTCATTGGACTCTGCAATGTCTTCCTATTTCTTAGTATGGTTTATAAATTTTATTGTTGTTTAGGCATCTTTTTATCTTGATGTGTTTACTCAGTTGATTATCTTCTCTCTCTCCCTACTCTAGGGTTTTATTTATTTACCATTTTTGTGTATGGTAAGTTTTCTTTTTGAAACTTTGTTCCTCTTATTCTATTTCCTTGCTGTTGACTATATTCCTATGAAAGAAAAATATTAGGGCCAGAGAAAGAGAAAAAAAATTGAAGAGAAAAAAGATAATAGTAATAATAATAATAAAAGGTGGAAGAGGAACCATATAATACCTAGGAAAATGAATAATAACTCATGTTTAAAATGATGAGGAATGAGAAGAAAAATGTGGGGTACGAAAAATGAAATGAAATAGGGAATAAAGAAAATTATCTAGGATAAATTTAAGATCCAGAATGATAATAATAAAGGGAGAGATAAATGAAAAGACAATAAAAACGTTAAAAATGGAATAGAGGAGATAAAAATAAAAACAAGAAAAATTGAAGACTAAACAAAGTGAGACGGAATGTAAGAACAAAAACAGAAAGCAGAAGATAGGAAGATGAAGGAAGGGGAAGAAATAGCATAGGCAGACAAAATTGATATACCAAAAAAAGGGAAACAAAGAAAAGGGGGAACAAAACAAACAAGACACCAGCACCTACTTAAAAAAATGGGGGGGCAGTGCGCAGAGGGAAAGAAAACAACAAAAAGAAACACTCAAGCAAGCAATCAAAAACTTAGGAAAAGTAGCATTCCCTCATATTCCCCTTAGGAACTTCTCAAGCTGTTGGTGTTCATCAATTATTTACCCTGCAGCCTGCCCTCCATAGATTTTGAATCAGAATTTAGAAAGTAAACTAAGCAACATTTTAAAAATGGAACCTTTTTTAAGAAAAATAAGAGACCCAAAGGAAGCTAATACAAAAATAATATCTATGTGTTTCCTGTCCTAAAGTATCAGTTGGGTGTTTGATAACCTGGTAGATTACTACTCTAAGGAGTGCTGGGAATTGAACCAGGGACCTTATATATTCAAAATTGAGACTCTTACACTGAGCTAAACTTTCTTGTTGGGTAAGTTAGCTAGAGAGCTAACTCTCTGACTAGGAAGTACATAGGGCTTTGAAGCCAGGGATCCAGAGAGAGGAGGAGCACCAGGATGGTATTTCTTGTGATGGCAGCAACATGAATAAGGAGGATGGTGCAGATGAGGAAGCCAATGAGCCTCAATCCTGGGAAGAGTCCAAGGAGTGTAAATCCTACCATGGAGGTCTAATTTTCCTCTCCCCATGTTTTCTTTACAGCTAAATGAATGAAAGGGAGAAATATGTCAATGTACTCTGAGGGAAAATAATTTATGAAGGAAAAGATTTTTACATATTAACTTCATGACAAATTAATGTTCACAATTTTGTTCTAAATCTGACCAATCTTTAGAGAGAAAAAGACTAAACCTAGCATTTGAATTTATTAATAAGCATAGTGATAAATGCCAGTAAAATATGTATTAATTTATGACCCTAGCCTCAGGTAATTTTCTACATGTGGAAATTTGAGCATATTTCCCAAATGTTGATACTTCAGAATTTTGAGTAATCAGATATTTCAGGTTGTTGAGAAAAATTTTAATTTCAATGTAATTAAACCTGCTATTTCTGAAATGGAGTTCAGTGATGATTTGTGGAGTGGATAATTACTCATTATTCCAAATTTACAAAATATTCCACTCTATGCTGGATGGCAGATAGGAAACATAATTATTGCTTCTTTTGTCTTCATCAGTATCTAAGTGGGCAACAAGAAAAATAACAGCTTCATGCTACCAATTGTCCTCCAATGTTCACTGGGGTATATAATGCCAAGAGCACTATGAGGAGGTCTCGTGAGCACTGCAAGCACTGTCTACCGCATATCTTATGCTCATTAGAAAAATTCATAAAAATAGCTAGGCCTGTCCTCCCTATTTGTACAATGAAGACTATGAGAATTGAGAGGTTTATTATGAAGGCCCCAACTCAGCTTACATTTACTTGCTGGTTGCTCCTATTTGGAAAATCCCTTGCATTTTCAAAAATGTCAAATATCCTTCCATTAGAATTGCAACTTAGTATTTGGGTATTTAGCTCTTTTTGAATGAAAGCAGTTATCTCAGATTGCAAAGAATATACTTAGAGAGATTGCAATGATTTGTGTGTGTGTGTGTATGTGTGTGTGTGTGTGTGTGTGTGTTTTAATTAATGTACCATTGTTCCTACTATTCCATTATCCTTGGAACACTATAGAACCAGAAATTCTTGCAAAATGCTATGTTCCAGGCACTATATATGCTCTTTGATATAAGAATAATGAAGCTTAGCAAGATCTGACCCTTTTATGATAACTTAGGGATTAATGGCAGAAATAAAAGAAAAATAAACATAAATAATTCTGACACAAAACTAACACCACTGATATATTATCCTTTATTTTTCCATATAACCTGCTCTTGTCTGTAATTGTACATCTTTCTCTGTACAACATCATTGTCCTGATGAACTAACAGGATCAAACTCTAAAGATGTACAAGGGAAAGTTCTCAATCCCTACCAACTAGCCAGTGAGGTGCAAGTTGTCAGGCCTGTGAGCCCATATATTTCCAGCACACTAGACTGCTTCTATTTCTGAGATGCATTGAATGTATGAAAGGTTATATAGGTGTTCAGTACTGGGAGATTTTACTTAGTTAAGTATGGGGAATGAGTGGTGATTCTCTTACTAAATTTTGTTTATCCATTCATCAATTGGTGGACACATGGGCTGATTCCATATTTTTGGCAACTGTGAATAATGTTGCTATTGAACATCAATGTGCAAATGACAGTTCATGTCTTTGCTTTGAGTTCTTCTGAATATATTCCAAATAATGAGATTGCTTGATCATCTGGAAGTTCTATATTCAGCTTCTTGAGGTATTGCCAAACTGTCTTCCATGGCAGTTGTACCATTCTACAGTCCAACCGACAGTAAAAGAGTTTTTCTGCTTCTCCACATTCTTTCCAGCACTTTTAGTTTTCTGTTTTTCTGTTGTTGTTTTTTTTTCACATAATGACCATTCTATAAAGTGTGAAATTGTATCTTTTTGTAATTTTAATCTGCATTTTCCTAAGAGTTAGTGATGTTGAGCACTTTTTTTCATGTGCATTATGGCCATTGGTATTTCCTCTTTGGAAAAGTGTTTATTCACGTCTTTTGAACACTTTTCATTGGGTTGCTTGTCTTTTTGTTGAGTTGTATTATCTCATTTTACAGCATGGATATCAAACATTTATTGGATATGTGGTTTCCAAATATTTTCTTCCACTGAGTAGGCTGCTTTTTCTTACTTTCTTAACAAAGTCCTTTAAAGAATGAAAGTGTTGAATTTTCAAGGAGGTCCCATTTATCTACTTTTTCTTGTTTTTGTTTGTGCTTTGGTAGTAAGTTTTAAGAAACTACTGCCTATTACAAGATGTTGAAGTTGTTCCCCTACATTTCATTCTAGGAGTTTTATGGTTCTCACTTTGATATTTATATTCTTGATATTTTTTGAGAAAATTTTTGTATATGGTCTGATATAGGGGCCCTCTTTCTTTCCTTTGGATATGAATATCAAGTTCCCCCACCCCATTCATTGAATAGACTGTTCTGACCCAATTACGTATGCTTAACAACCTTGTAAAAATTCATTTGACCAACTCTGTCTCACTGGGGAGCATTAATTTCAAGGTAAGGCCCACTGGCAGGGCGCCAAATGCCTGAGCTGCCATCCTTGCCTATAGTGTCTGCATGTCTCTAGAACACTAAGGAGCCTCAAAATTTGAGACAATATTTGCTGTGACAGTCAATGTATCCTGCTGAGACATGCATTAGCATAACCTTTATAATGACCTGGACTTATTTGAGTTTTCCCTACACATGGGTTTTCTGCCCCTTCTATTTGAACCTATAGTTAGTATACTTGATAGTTGTATGTCCAATAGACTTAAATCTTTGGTCCATCCTTCTGCGAGTTAGGCCCTGAATGTTAGCAGAGTTGCAGCACCTACTCTCCAGTTCACTGTACTCACTGAGGACAACTAACAAGGTGATGATAATACACAGCACCCATTCCAAAAAACAGAGTCTGTAACTGCAAGCTAGATAATCCTATTTATCTGCCCCATGAGATCTAATCCCCCTGTCACTTAGAGGCCATTTCCAGGCACAGGTGTGAGCAACTCATGGTTTTCCCTTGAGCTCTTTGTTTCTTTGTTCTGTGCACTCCTGGACGATGCCTAGCAGCCTCCTACTCTGTGGATTCCAAAAAGAGCTTCCTCAGGTAGGTTTTTGCCCCTTCTCTGCTGTTTTTTACAAAAGAGCTGAGCAGTGCCTACCTGATGATGTCATTTTCCCGGAAACTGTTTTTTCCTCTTCACCTGCAGAAATACCTTTAGTCATTATTGTAGGGCATGTCTTTTGACAACTCCCTCAGTTTATCTGAATATTTTACACTCTCATTTAATTTTTAAACATAGTTTTGCTGTATAAAGAATTTATTGCAGGCAATTTTTCTCTTTCAGTACCTTAAATATATCAAACCACTGCCTTCTCACTTCCATGGTTTCTGAGGTGATATTGGCACTTAGTCACATTGATGATCCATTGTATGTGATGAATCAATTTTCTCTTGTTGCTTTCAGAATTCTCTTCATCTTTTGTATTTGACATTGTTATTAGTATGTATATCTGTGCATATCTATTAGGATTTATTCTACTTGGAGGACATTACACTTCTTGTACATGCATATTTATGTCTTTCATATGAGTTCAGAAATATTTGGTAATTATTTTGTCAATTATCCTTTCTACCCCTTTCCCCTTCTCTTCTGCTTCTATGAAACCCAAGATGTATATGTTTGTGTAGTTCATGCTGTTACTCAAATCCCTGAGACACTGCTCAATTTCTTCCATTCTTTTCTCTACCTGTTCTTTTGAATGTATGATAGTGATTTTCCTGTCTTCTGGTTTGTGGTTTCTTTCTTCTGCATGCTCAAAACTGCTGTTTTATGCCTATAGTGTATGTTTAATCCCTACTAGTGTTCCTTTCATTTCTACAATTTGTTATTTTTCTTTACACACTTTCAAATTCCTCTTTATGCAAATATTATGTCTTCTTAATATGCTTTATCTCTTTATGGTTTTTTCCTTCTTCTCCTTGAATTGGTTTAGGGGATTTGTTTGAATTTCTTTTGATTAATTCCAAACTCTGTGTCTCCTCCAAAGTTTTAATTTAATCCATTTACTGAGGTGTTTCTTTCTGTTTCTTAGTATGGCTTGTAATTTTTTGCTTATTATTTTCAAAGTGTTATCGCTGAAGGTCAGTAACTTCATTTGTCTAGGGTTTAATTGTTGATTGCCTCTGTGTTTAGGCTCTTCATTTATGCTTGGTCCTACTTTTTATGGACTTTAGAATAGCCCAAGTTAACTGACCAGATATTTTCATTTCTTACTCATCTTTTTCTTTCCCAGAATTTGTAATACAATTTTTAAGATAGCACTTTTTATGTAATTGTTTCACTATCTAGAGAAAACTTCCTTTCCTCTTTCCTACTCCAGACATCTTGCTTGGTTCCTTTTGTGTTTCTACAGAATTTTCTCCCCAGGTCTTACCATTTCTTTAAATTCTTTCCCTCATTCAATGCCCCAATTTCCTTACAGTTTTCAGTTATGGGACCCCCTTTCTTACAGAGGTTCAGTTTAACCCCCCAATTTTACTTTATGAGGCTTTTATGCCTCTGATTTCTTCCCCCTTTATTATCTTGCCACAGAGGCCCCAATGTGGTCAATCCTATAAGGTGGATCACTCTAGAACACCCCAGTTTAACTTTAAGTGGTACAACTGAAAGTGTCCGGATTGTGTGAGTGCACCACTTGACTTCCTTTACCATGTTCTCTCTCTCTATCACCTCCAAGACCACTTTTGCACACAGCATTTTTCAGTGTCCTGTGTCCTCCCATGGGTCACAGTGGATTTGTTTCTCCATCCCTGGATATGCATGAGATTCGAACTCACTACTGCAAGTGACTTCATCATAAGTAACCACTGGGACTTGAGAGGGATTTGAGCCACTGTCTCTAAACTACTCTCAAATTCTGCATGGTTGAGTTAGCAAAGGAAGAGTGTGATCATACTAGGATGAAAGTTTCCTACCTGATTTTTTCTCTTTATTCAAATCAGCATTTGTGGATGCCTTCTCCAATCTGTATGGTTCTCCAGAGTTCAAAGCAAGTGAGATTTTTCCTTTTAATTACTGAATCCCTCAGGAGTTTTAATCAGGAGATGACTAATATTGCCACGTTGATTTCTCTATCTCATTTTGAAAGAAAATCTCACTGATTACAAAATTCTTGGTTAGAAGTTGTTTCTTTTTTCAGCACTTTAAGTATTTCTACCAACTATCTTCTTTCTTCCATGTTTGCTGATGAGCTATCACCACCCAATCTAATTGGGACTCCCATGTTCATAGCATGTTGCTTTTCTTTTGCAGCTTTCAGAATACTTTCCTTGTCCTTTGCATTCAATAGTATGATCAATATATCATGGAATGTACTTTTCTTCATGTTTATTGAGTTTGGTGTTCTCTGGGTTTCCTGGGTGGTCTTACTAAGACTTCACCTATCTTCAGAAGTTATCTGTCATTATTTCTTTGAGTATTCCTTCTGCCCTTTTTTCTCTTTTCTTACCTTCTGGGACTCTCATAATGTGTATCTTTGTACTCTTGATGTGAAGACCACAAAATACTGGTAGTTTGAGGCTTTTGTGGACCCCAGAAAATTAGATTCTTAGTCTATTTTCACTTTTAAAAATTATATTTTCTTTCTGCTCCTCAACCTGATTCATTTCAAGTATCTTGCCACACAGTTCACTGATTCTTTCTTCTGTCAGCTCTTTCAATATGCTCTTGAAACCATTCTGGGAATTTTTCTTTTCAGTTTGTTTTAGTTTGCTTGAGGCTTCCAAGGCAATAAACATGAAATGGTATGGCTTTTTCAATGGGAGTTTCCATACTTATAAGCTTATAGTTGTGAGGCTGAGAAAAATGTGCAAATCAAGGCCTCAGGTGAAGCTTTCTGACCAATGACACAGTTGCTGACAAACTTAGACTCCTGTCATATGGCAGAGGACAATGCAGTATCTACCATTCACTGCTTCCTGCTCCAGGTTCTGTTGATTTCACCTTCTGTCTGTTGCTTCTGTGGAATTCTCTCTCTTTGGTTCTGTAGATTTCATATTCTTACTCTCAAGTTTTCTCTCGCAGCTTCTAGGGGTTTCTTTCTGAGTTCTTGGGTCTTTTCTATCTCATTTGTGGCTTTTTCTCTCCCACATTCCATTGATTTCATCTTATGGCTTATGGGTCTTTCTCTATCAGCCTCTAGGTTTTTCTCTGTTTCTGCACTTTCTCTGTCCATATTCATCTATTTATAAAAGAATACTTTAAGAGGATTAAGACATACTGTGGATGATACCCTACTGAAGTAATCTAATCAAAAGGTCCTTAACTGAAATATTCAAAGCAAAGCATCCCACCTTCAATAGTTTCACACCCACAGGAGTGCATTATTATAAGAACCTAATTTTCTCAGGTCCACAAAAGCCTCAAGCTACCAGGATTTTGTGGTCTTTACACCCAGAGGTACAGCTTTGTCCCTTTAAAAATTTCTCTTTCCTAAGTGTTTCATATTACTCATTCATTGTTTACTTAGTATCTTTAGTTATTTCTCTGTGTTTTCCTTCATCTCATTGTGCATTTTTAAGATCATTTTTAAAGACTGTTAAGTATGTCCTCATTCACATGTTCTTCATTGATGTTTTTTGAATTTTTTCCTTTTCCTCTAAATGTACCACTCTTTGCTGTTTCTTTGTTTGTCTTATACTACTTTTTTTTCACAGTGTACATTTTAATATTTTGAAATGATAATACTTGGATTTATTCCTTTATATGTTTGTTTCTAGGTTTCCTTAGAAGCTAATGACAACCAAGAGATTTGAATGAGCTTTAGAATTAAATATTGATGCTTATCAGAAGTCATAAGAAGCTAAAGAAGAGGTTACAACAGCTAAGAATTTTCTGAAACTCCTGTCTGATCTTATATAGCTATGTGTCTTAACTCAGGACAGGAGCTGCAGAAGGACTATCAAGCTGATATTCTCTGGAATAATGGTCTGCAGTAGGATTCTTTCTCATCATATTTTGTTATGGTACAATCCTGTGACTTACAAGAATATTCAACTTCAATATTGTTTTAGGGTATTCTCCCCCATTTTAACTTATGCAATCAACACTAATCAGGACTGCTTTGAGAAACCTTTTCCTCCAACTCTGCAAACACTGGTCAGTAACTCTGCATCTTCTCCTTTATCTGAAATTGATATCTCTAATGTTGTTGAGCTGCTTGTAGATATGACATGACCAAATGGATTAAATCTTCAGGCCTAGAATTCCTAGGATTATTAAGCCTTAACAGAACATGACAAATTGGTTGTGGAAATTTGTAGTGAAATCTTAAGAAGTCCCTGTTCACCACAAATTCGAGTCTGTATGAAAGTTTTGACTTCTTTAAAACTCAGTATCATTCTCAAAAAAGATCTTCTGCTTCCATTGAATGAGATTCTGAAGTAAGTAGAAGATAGGGCATGTCTGAGAGCTTTGAGAAAGTCAAGTTTCAGTTAGAAAAAGGAAATAAAGATTACTATGAACAAGCAGTAGCAGTAGCACAGGATGCCAAAATGACTACAACAATTTTTCAAAATGAAGATGAAAAGAATAATGAGGTATATATGACTCCTCTCAGGGATATAAAAGCAGCTCCATCATTAAAATTCAACCACAAAATAATAATAGAAGACAGAGAAAAGTGACAGTATCAGCTGTGGTAAACAAGAGATATCAGAGTGCTGAAGGTGATTCTGAAAGTGATTATGACGTTCCAGAACAAGAGTCAGAAATGAAGATGAGATTACCAAGACAAGCCAAACAGCAACACTAGAAAAACAGAAGCTTAATCTTGCTCAATATGCCAATAAAAGTACAAGTTAGGAGGAGGTGATGAGATTTTTAAAATGTCCTTTAAAAATATGTTCACTTTTTTGCTTCAAATAAATTATCATTGTACCAATACCAGAAAAAAATCCCTTCTATCAGGAAGTTTTGCCCAAGGTGAATATAGTGGGCAGAGTTTTCCCAGTATTTCTGGGCCTGTCTTGCCCTTGAATTTAACTTGTTAGTATTTTAGGAGTTTTCCTATATACAATTGTTTGTTTTTACCCTCTTATTCCCAGGAAACAGAATTTCCTTTCCTGGTTGGTTGAAGCAGGTAATCATTAGCTCCAGATTGTCTGCCTCTAAAGATTCTTTAAATTCTTTTATTTTCTTAAACTGCTTTTCCTAGAAAGCAAATTCTGGGAGAGGAACATACCAGAGAAGCCTTACTCAAGTCAGTGTTTCCCAGCTCATACTGGGCCTGGGAGTCAAAAGGTGGGTGCAGACCAGATTCAAAATGCCCTGAAGGGGGAACAGGATGGGCCCCAGGAGATTCTTCCATGACTTCCTATATCTGAACTTTCTTGGCCTGCCCAGCTAATGCAAACTTTCACCTAACTGTCCCCTGTAGCCTTGTGAAAGACAGCAGCTTTAAGTCTCCTCTGCCTAAGACTTTGTCCTGGGTGGTTCGAACCTTGACCCCCACTGTTTTTGTCCAGGGAAGTTTGAAACAGTAGCTGCCCTCAGAGACAGGTCCCTGGAAATCTGAAATCTCTAAACCAAAGTGGTGATCAATGATCAGCAGTGCTTACCCCTTTTCTCGTGGAAGATAATTTTTATCCCTTTCCGTCACCAACAAGTTAGCCAGGGTTAGGTCCTCATGGCAGCCAGCTGTGAGAGTGGAGGCTGGTCAGTGTTTACCAACATATGTTAATACTTTACTGTTCCTCATTTCTTCTGTTTCTCTCATTTTTTTATTGCAGAATCTTATGAAAACTATGGACCCACTTTAAAGTAATGTGCAGATGACGTTTAGTAAATCATGTCTGATAGCTATGGACCTAGCTATTAATTCTTGTATACATGGGCAATAAAAAGAGGGAAAATTAATTTTTATTCTCTTTACTTTTTTAAAAATTGCAAATCAATTATTTAGCAAGCTAAATAACAGATTTATTTTTCTGTTTTAGGCTCCTCCTTATGGTGCTATAAATACAGTATTAGAAAATACTAGATTTTGATAATTGCTCCGTTCAGATAACAATAATATTCTCTATTGTTGACCAAATAAAACACAGAGTTTTTGTCTAAAATCCTAGGCACCATAAGTGGGTGAACTGCCAGGCCCCAGGTAAGCCACCAGGCCCCGAGCATGGATGGGCCATCAGGACCCACTAGCCATGCAGTAAGATGATGACATAACCAGAGAGTGACACAAGGGAGATCCAAGATGAGATTCACTGAAAAACCAGGAAATAAGGTGGCACAGGCGGTAAGATGCCTCTCTCCCACATTGGAGGTTCTGAGGATGAAATCCCAGTGAAGACAGGAGGAGAAGGATGGGAAGAGAGGGCTGGAGATGGACACAGAGAGTTGCCCAGCAAATGGACACAGAAACAACAAAAACAGGCTGAGGGTGTGTGTAAAATGGATAAAAGTAAATAAATAAATAAATAAATAAATAAATAAATTCTTAAAAAATGTATAGGGGAGAAAGATACAGACTATAGTTAGTAGTAATACTTTGACCATGATCTTTCATGATGTGTTAACTAAAGTTTCACAACAATTCAGGGTGTTTGTGGGGGAGCGATGCGTGGGAGCTCTGCTAGATCATATGCATATTTGTTTTGTAAGTTCACAATGTTTACAGAACACTTATGGCTTGTGTATGTTCATGTATGAATGACATACTTCAATAAATTGTTTTTAAAAATTGGGTAGTATTTGTAATCACAAATACTGAATATTTGTATGTGCCTGCCCATGTTCTCTTGAAATGATATTTCATATGCAGATGAAAAAGACCAAATCATTGGCTGCACAGTCTTATTTATAATTCTATCTTATTTATAACTTGGAACCAGCATAACCTCCAAATCTTTTTTCTATTAGTTTTTGCACACATAACTCAAGCTCTAATAAAGTATATCTTTGTGTTTCTTTCACATAACTTGCATATTCATACATCTGCACATTTGTCTGTATTTCTGACCAAGATTATCACTCTCACCTTCATTCCTTATGTCCTATTCACTCTTTGAGGCTTATAGAAATACAACCTCTTCTAGCAAACTTTCCTGAAACTTAAAGAAGGCAAGCTTTCCCAAACAACTCCTCTCCAGTTCCTTAATTACATTACAGCAGCCCCATCACTCACAATATGTGACTTTCTTTCCTTATCTTTAAAATATGGAGGCTATCCAAGTGACCTCATGGAATAGTTGTGAGGTGTAAATGAGTTACTATACAGAAATCACTTTGGACAGAGTCTGGTATATAACAAACTTTCAGATGTCTGAGTTATACTTTTATTATAATTTTCTTTGAAATCATATTTAAGATTTTGAATGCTGAGATTATGTTTTGTTTATCCAAATCTTGTGAACACCAACATTATAACTTGAAAAATTATATATCCAATAAATATTCATTAACCTGAAGGTTGAACAAATTCCATGGAGTTTGGAAATTACATTTCCAAATAGAGCATATTACAAACACCTTTGTAAGAATTACAGACCTAGTGAGAGCTAAAGTTTCCCCACTCCTTGCCATCTGACTGAAATGTGAAATCCCCACTCCAATTTGATTAAGAAAATGGCTGCATATATGAAAGTTTCTATTTGCATGGGCTAGTGATTGAAAACACCTATTGGACCAGGAAATTCCATAACATAAAACAACATCACCCTCTGATTTCATTTGGCTCTTTTATGAGTATATATTTTCAAATCATTTTTGTGAAAAAATATCAGTTGACAAGAAAAACTATTGTTATTTCTTTTGTCATCAGTCTACTGAAATATAAAATATAGAGTTAATTATTATACTTGCTCTGTCACTAATGAACAGCAAGGTCTAGTCATGCTGAAAGTTACAAAGATATTCAGATCAAGTAATTATTAAGATAGTGCTTAAAAAGCCTGTACTATCCATTCATTTTCTCATTTCTGCAGATGTCTTGGAATTCTTATGCACTTATTTACATTATGCCACATTGCTTGACATTTTCTTTTTGGAGATGAACAATCCAAGTATGTCTATGATGTCTGTTAATTGATATTTTATGTTGGATTCATCTGTCTGCTCAAAGGATTTGATAGCTTTTTCTGGAATATGGTAACCAAGGGTCATCCCCCATAAGATGAATGTAACTGACAGCTAAAGAAATGAATATAATGCCTGACAAATTCTATGTGTCAAAACTTGTCAAATTGTTGACTATTATAATGATAATAATGATCTTTTTAATGCCCTGTCCCACAATTTATATCTGTGCATTTACCCCAAATTTTCATCATACAACCATGAATATTCAACAAGTTTATGATATTATAATTTTGAGTTTGCACTGGTAAAGATGTTAGAAAAAATATGACAGAATATGAAAGCTGTGTTTAATAATTCTATAGCCAAGTGTTAAACTAGAATAAAGAAAAGCTATCTAAATGTGTTTAATTGATTCACATTTTAATTCTTGTAATTATTTTTTATTTTCATTTTTTTAAAAGGCAATGTTAGCTTTACTCACTATAATGCAGTGCCATACATTTCCTCACATTTTCAATCCAATTTATTAAACCTTCTACATACTTTCAGCAACATCTCCCCCTTACCAACCTTCATCTTATATCCTAGTAACCTATACTCTAGTTTAATTCCATGACATTACTTATCATATTTAGTTCATATTAGTGGGACCCTACAGTTTCCTCAAGGTTAATCCATATTTTCATATGAATCCCGACTTCATTTTTTGTTACAGCTGAATAGTATTCCAGCTCATGTTTATACCACATTTTGTTTATCATTCATCCGTTGATAGACACTCAGGTTGTTTCCAAATTTTACCAATTGTGAATAATGTCAGTATGAACATTTCTGTTCATATGACTGTTCATGTCTTCGCTTTCAGTTGTGTTAATATATTTCTAGTAGCAAAATTGCCAGATTATACAGCAGTTG
This sequence comes from Cabassous unicinctus, assembly GCA_029593785.1. Lineage (NCBI taxonomy): Eukaryota > Metazoa > Chordata > Mammalia > Cingulata > Chlamyphoridae > Cabassous > Cabassous unicinctus. The sequence continues at coordinate 26,971 of JAQZBX010005817.1, forward strand.
ATATTAAACAAATCTGCATTCTGTAATTATATGTTTTTTTTTTTTTAATAATGGTCATTTCGTAAGGTGTTCAATCTATCTCAATGTAATTTTGATCTGCATTTACCTAATAGATAGTGATGTTGAGCACCTTTTCTTGGTCTATTTGCCCATTTATATTTCTTCTTTGGAAAGATTACTTATCAGGAATTTTGCATTTTTAATTGGCTTTCTTGTCTTTTTATGTTGAATTTTATGATCTCGTTATATGATATGGAAATAAATCCCTTATTGTTTATATGGTTTCCATAAATTTTCTGTCGGTGAATAGGCTACTTTTTCACCTTCTTGACAAAGTCATTTGAAGCACAAAAGCATTTAATCTTGAGGAATCCCATTTATCCATTTTTTTCTTTCATTGCTTAAATTTTTGGTATAAGATATTAGAATCCACTACCTACCACAATACCTTGAAAATGTTTCCTTACATTTTATTCTAGTTTTGTTGCTCTAGCTTTTATGTTTATGTCCTTAATTCAGTTTATGTTAATTTTTGTATACTGCGTGAAATGGTGGTACTCCTTTCTTTTAGCCATGGATATTCAGTTCTCCCATCAAATTTGTTGAATAGACTGTCCTTACCCAGATGTATCATTTTGCCAACAATTCAAAAAATCACTTGACAGTAGATTGAAGGTCTGTCTCTGAGTTCTCAATTAGATTCCATTGGTCAATATGTCTATCTTTATGCCTATATCATGCTGTTGTTTTCTCTGTTTTTTACCACTGTATGTAAGTAGTATGATTTAAAGTCAGGAAATGAGATTCCTGAAAGAACACCATCTGTTAACCAGGCCAGAGTTTTCTCTTTCCCAGTCAACTGATTGTAAGGAACTCCACAAGGAGCCATAGCTGTGGGCTAGGAAAGATAAAGTAATGTGGCCAGAGTGGTGACCTTGGGCATTTCAGCCACTTCCTCATGGAAATTACATGAGCCTTTAAAACCTGCTAGAGCCCAATCTCATATAAATAATTTCTGCTTTTTGATGGAATGCTGCTCTGCATGGCCAGTTTTATGGTTTGGTGGATTAGACAATATGCACCTCATGAGAGGCAACTCAGGTCTCATGGAAACTTTGTGGCCCATGGTTAAGTGTTCAGTTTCTATTAAGTCCCAACATCAGTCCAAAAGCTATTTCTCAAAAGTAAAGTAGTTTTTTGCAGAGGATGGCAGGGAATTGATCCAAAATCCTAAGTGCCTGCCTTGTGATTCTCCTTCAGGGGCCTGAAAAATTCTCCAGAAGGATCTCTGTTTGCCACTGACATTTCTAGCACCATTGGATCTACTGAATCATAGACCCAAGTGGAATTGCAACTTGCACAACAGCCTGGTCTTGTCACAGAGAACTACCATCTTCTATACCCCACTAAAAACTAGCAGCTATTCTGGTTTCTCACCTCTTGATGGTCCTTATAATGGCAATTGAGGAAAAAACATATGCCATGAAAATACCTGCATATACCAATGGATGTGTTGACTTGTTCAAGCAATGATGCCACATCTGAGACAACAGCTGCAATTGGTGCTACCATTTGGTTAAGTTTACAAAAATCCACCATTATCCTCCAAGATCCATCTGTGTTATGCATCAGCTAAATAGGAAAGTTGAATGGAGATGTAGTGGGAATCACACTCCCTGCATCCTTCAATTTTTGATTGTTGAATTGACCTCTGCAATCCCTCTAGAAATCTGGTATTGCTTTTGGTTTACTATTTTGCTAGGCAGGTGCAATTTCAGTGGCATCCACATGGCCTTTCTTACCATAATAACCCTCATTCTAGAAGTTAGGGAACCAGGGTGGGGATCCTGCCAGTTTCTGATTATGTCCGTTCCAATTATGTATTCTGGACCTAGGGAAATAACCATAGAATGGGTGTGGGAACAAAGTGGATCCACTTTGTGATGACCTAAACTAAAATGCCATTTTCACATGACCTCCATAAGTCCTTACTCTAACTGGCAGACCACAATGATGTTTTGGGTCTCTTGGAATTAATGTCACTTCTGAGTCAGTGTATAATAATCCCTGAAATGTCTGATCATTTTCCCCAATGCATGGTTACACTGCTAAATGTCTATAGGTCTCTTTGAGGAAAGCTAGGAAGAAGATTAACAGTTTATAGTTTTGTTAGTTAACAGTAACCTTCCCCAAGGGGATCTGGTCTTCTCCTCATTCAAGGGGCTCTAGGTCTTTAAACTGTCTCAAGTTAGTATATTGATTAAGGGGCCTTGAATCTTTGTTTATGTCATTCAAGTTAGGCTTTTATTCACGGGGCCAAGAACATTTCTGTATGGTTATATTCATAAAGTGTTAACTGTGGGGAGATAGTGGGTCCAAAGTTCATTACGGGATAATTTTCAGGATCTTTATTATAATCTAGTCAATTATCAAACAAAAGTTGTCATTAATTACTTTCCCATTATGGCCAAAGAGTAAGCAAATGTGTTCTGCTATCAACTCATAAGATGTCAAAAATCCATATATACTTTTGGTCCTATGTCATGTAGTTTAGTAATAATCATACTAATTTCTACCTAAACTCTCATATATTAGCAGCAAAAACATCACCATTGCCCAATCCTGACACCAAATATCTGAAATTGGGACTTAAATTGGCCACTTAATGTATGAAACTACTTACCTACAGCTATTAAAAAACAGTTAAAAACAATAGGATCTCTAGTACTTTCCTAGTTTTAACAATATATGATACTCTATGTGCAGATGACTGAAAGTTATGGTCATCTAGTTTCTTGGAATATCTGTATGGCTGAATATATAAAAATATGTATGAGTTGCAAGTATTAGAACATACACAAATATATGACTAGAAAGAAGAGTTTAATATTTTTCTAGAATCTGGTAAATAAGGTATTTAATTTCTACAAATGACATAAATTAATGATTCACCAAACTACTAAATTTAATATTTTGGATTATTTCTCCTTCAAATTTTTCAATTCAACGAGTATCTTTGAGATATGAAGAAAGGAAATGCAACATCACTGGCAGATTTCATCCTCCTTGGGCTCTTTCCTGATTTTAGATAAACCAGCATCCTCATCTCTGTCATCCTTCATATGTACTTCTTTGAGGTTATAGGAAATACCACCCTCATCATCCTTATCTAGTTTGCTTTTGTTTCCACATTCCCATGGGCTTTCTTCTCAGTCAAATCTTTTTCATTGACTTACTTTCAGGTCCCAAGATAGCTGACAACTTCTTTTCTGGGAGCAGAATAATTTCCTGCACGGTCTATGGTACTCAGAAGTCCACTTGTCTTATATTAGTGAACACAGAATGCATAGGCTAAGACAAATAATTTTCTATCTGACCCTTAAATCATACATTCCCTTTGTAAGAATAATTTAATGAATGAGAACTGAACATGGAAAAAGAAAATGTCCGTTTTAATCCTGGCTTGTTACTCTTCAGGTGCTGACAAAACTTAATGAGCTCTCAATTTTCATCTTTAAGATGAGTTCAATTGTGAGTGGCACTCTTCATACAGCTGTGTAAGAATTAAATCAGATTTTTATTTAAAAGCCATGCTTATCCAGCGGTAACTTGTACTTAAAAGTCCTCTGCCAATTACTTGTGTGATCTTGAGTAAATCATTTATCTTCTTTGATCTTATTTTCTTTATATGTAGATTGGGCATCATTTTATCTGACTTTCCTTTTGCATTGAGACATGTGAGGAATAATTGAGAAAATGCCAGTAAATCTAAGTGTACATTATAAAATCTAATGTATATGTAAAGATATATTGTTATTGAATTCTTTTTTCAGTTATGATTACACTAAAATTCATTTCATATAGAAACATTGACCAATAACCTAAAAGTAAGATGTGACTACAGTACTCAGAATTTGCTTTTTACAGCATCTTAAACAAAAATTACCAACTAGCATTCTTTAAATAGATAACTCAAAATAAACTTCTCTAGTAAAGAAAAAATAGGAATTAAGTCCAAGTGATTAAAATATTTGGGCTGTCCATGTGCCAGCTGGGCCCTGAATCTCAACAGAGTTGCAACACCTATTCTCTATTTCATTGGACTCACCCAGGGCAATTACCAAGAAGATGATGAACAACAACCATCCTAAAGAACAAAGAAAGTGTGCAACTGCAAGCTAGATAGTCCTGTGGAGTAGAGTGGACTTACTGGTATACTATTATAGACTTAATGTGATTCTAGCAATGGAAAAACTTGTATCATTGATGTGAAGACAGTGGCCACTGTAGTTTCTGAGGGGATGGAGAAGGAAAAACAGGTGTAATATGGGGTCATTTTTTGGACCTGGGAATTGTCTTGAATGACATTGCAATGACAGGTACAAGGCATTATATATCTTGCCATAACGTATAAAATTGTGCAGGAGAGAGTGTAAACTACAATATAAACTATAATCCATGCTTAATGGCCATGCTTCAAAATGTGTTCAGCAATAGTAACATATGTTCCACAGTAATGAAGGATGTTGTTAAAATGGGAAAATGTGGTAGGAGTAGAGAGCAGGGCATATGGGAATCCCTTATATTAAGTAACATTTATGTAATATAAATATCTTTTAAAAAACAAAAATGCATATTAAAAATTAAAAAAACATTTTAAAAATTATAAATGAAAAAAACTCACCTGTTGCAAATATAGAATAAATGTGTAAAGGCAATATAATGTATTTTTCTCTGAAGGATATCACAGTTTTTATTCAGAATTATGGCTTGGTCCAATCATCTAAATTCATTGAGCATCTAGGCAAAAGCATTATGATAGATGACAGCTCACAAAGACAGGGATGAAATGGTCACGCATGAAAGCTATTACAATATGGTGGAGAAAATGCTCTTGCTGAAAGATTATAATTCTCAAGAATCGCAGGATGCTGAGGATGCTGATACTTTGGAGGCTAAGTGAGATTCCACTATCAGGCAATGCCTTATTTGATGGTTACAATATTAGCAGGTGATTATGTAAATGAAAGTAGTTGAGAAGAGGGCATTCTAGGTCAAAAAGTGCTGTGCACATTATCAGAGACATGAGAAAACCAACAAACATCCTCTAACAACCCAGCATTTTATATTAAATGAGGGTTGGTGGAGAATATGTAAGCATTCTTCGTTAACTTGAGTCAAACCTTAAAGGATTAGAACAGAAAATTTTACAAAAAGCTTTTTATTTAAGTTTATTATATATATGCATGACCTTTTTTGTATCATTTTCTGCAATTAACACCCATATCAAGAAACGAAGCATAACCAGCCTCCCAGAAGGTGCCCTCATGTTCCATTCCAATAGCTCCTTCAGTCTAAAGGTTGTGGGATAGTTATAAATTTAAAAGCATAATTAATAAAAGAAAAAAGTTGATGAACTGAACTTCATCAAATTTAAAAACTACCATTCTTCAAAACACACTGTTAAGAAACTGAAAGACATCCCACAAATTGGGAGAAAATATTTGCAAAACATACATCTGACAAAAATATCCAGAATATATAAAGTAACCAGAATATGTAAATAACCCTCAAATTGTGGAAAAAACCATAAGAAGACAAACAACCCAACAGAAAATGGGCAAAAAATTAAAAGACACTTCACCAACCAAAATATATGGATGGCAAATAAGCATATGAAAGGATGTTCAACACAATTAGTGAAATGCAAATTAAAACCATAATGAGATACCAGTGCACTAAAATGTCTGAAATTAAAAAGACTGATCATAGGAAGAGTTAACAAGAATGTGGAGGAACTGGAACTTTAATTCATTGTTGGTGGGAATGTAAACCAGTACAAATACTTTGGAAAACAGTTTACAGTTTCTTAAACTGTTAAGCATATTATTGAATTATTCCAATTATTTACCCAAGAGAAGTGAAACCCTTTGACACCACAAAGACTTCTCGATGGATGTTCATAGCATCTTTATTTGTTGGCAAAAAATTGGAATCAATCTAAACGTCCATTGACAGGTGAGTTGAAAAATAACTCTTGTATATTTATCCATGGAATACATCTCAGCAATAAAAATGGATGAAATTTTGATATATGCAATAATATAGATGAATCTCAAAATAATTGTGCTGAATTAAAGTAGGTAGAAAAAAAGTGATTCTACTTAAAATTCTAGAAAATGAGAACTAATCATTAGTTAAATAAAGTGGATTAGTGATTGTTGAGTAGCAAGAGGGAGTGTTCATCCATGTGAACAAAATCTTTCAGAGGTGGTATATATGTTTACTCTCTTGATTGTGGTGAAGCTTTTACCAGATAGCCTCAAGTCAAAGCATATCAAATTGTGCACTTTAAATATGTACAATTAATTGTGTAAAAATAAATGAAAATTCAGTCCCTAGATTATTCTCTAGTTTTCTTTCAATTGATATTCACATCCTTAGGCTCTACACATGGGCATGGCTGTTTTCTAAGTTCAAAACTTCTGTAATAAAATTTATTAAAAAAAAAAACAGAATGCAAGAACAACAACAAAAAGAAAATAAAAGTAATGTGGCAGTGATGATTTCCAGTTTTGTGGTATGAGCAATTGGGTTGATGATGGTGTCAGTCCCAAAGATTATATTCAAGTGTCAAAAGAGCAGGTGTGTGTTTTGAGGGAAAGTCCATTAGTTCAGTTTTGAATATCCTGAGAATAATGCCTAAGGCTCTATCCAAATGCAATATTTCATTAGGTTTGGGAATAAATGTGGCATATTCACTCCTGGAGAATTAACTTCAAGAATCACCAGCCTCCTGGAATTTTTTTTCTTGGGGCCTCTTCTTAAAAATCATACATTCTTCATACCATACAGAATTGAGTGGGAGAGAGTGTAAACTACAATATAAACTATAGTCCATGCTTAGTGGCATTGCTCCAAAATGTGTTCATCAATTGCAATAAATGTACCACAGTAATGAAAGAAGTCATTAATGTGGGGAAAATTGGTTGATCTGGAGAGTGGGGCATATAGGAATTCTTTATAATTTTTTGTGTAACATTTTATGTAATGTAAGTATATTTTAATAATAAATAAAATATAATTTAAAAAAGCGTGAATTCTTATTAGTACATAGTTGATCTCTACATATTCATTGCATTGACTTTGTGCTTTAATTTGGATAGACATTTTAGTTTCTCACACGGTTAATTTCAATGTGCATTGAGGGAACTCAAAGGTCTTCTACATATTTGCAATGAACAAAACCCCAGAGTATCTTGAAGATGGCAACAGGCTTGAAGTCCCAAGGCATAATTACGCATATCTCCTATAGCCCTGTTGGAAAAGAGTTGTTTTCCTTTGTAGACACTTTTGATAATGTTCTGACATTTCAGACAGTTGGAAGATCCTCAATTGAAGTAAAAGAATAGACTTCCACAGGACATTTAAAATGAGGTCTCAAGTCACCAGCATGGAGTGTGTTTGCCTCTTTTTATGGAATTTCTCACTTTCCCCTTTCTCTCCAGATTTACTTAATTTTTAGTTTATTATGAAGACAAACACTCTCCTCAGGGCCAAGTCTGTGAATCTGTGGAAGTGAAGATAGTGTTGATATTTGTCAATATCACATGAGATACATGTATTTTCATCCCTTAGAAAGAGTTGTCTCCTTGTGAGAACAGTCACAATGCACTGAAAGGAATTTAGGAAGCTTCAGAATTTTCACAAGTTAAAAGATTGACTGGACTTGCATAAGATTCAGAGGTCATCAACTTGGTCAAGTCATCATATCGTGTTTGTTGTTTTCTGAAATTTTCTAATCATCATAAGCATATTATGACACCTAAAATTCCAACCATTGGGCACAGATGGCTTAGTTGAGGGTTGAGGGTATAAGCATAAATATGTGACTTCTTGTGATGATATAAAATTGAACTGAATATTATTTTCTGTCTTTTCTCTAAATAGAATTACCTTTCCCCAATATTCCTTGTCTTCAAGGAACATTTTCAGAAACTAAGCTCCAAAGAGACATCAAGATCCTTTAGTTCTTCTCCTTCTTATGCTACATTTCACAGAAAATCAGAAATTGAATCATAACAGGGCACCTTAGAAGAATAAGCAAACCTTGAGCTGGTCTACTGGTATTCCCATTATCTATCCACTGTTCTCTGAAACAGAGATGGAGCATGTAGTCATGGAAATAGCACAAGCTAGGGATCAAGAATAGGTCACATATATGTGAAAATTTGGAAAAAAATTTCAGAATGTTTTAGCATCAGCTTCTTTGTCTGAAAAGTAGAGATAATATTTTGTTTACAGTGTTGTGATTTACCAATTCTTCAGTCATTTATTAGCACCATTAGTGTTCTAAGAACAATACTAAACATTAAAGTTATTAAGTTGAAGAGATAAAGGGACAGTGCTTAAGAAACACATGAGATAGTGGCAGAGACAAGTAGAAAGAAATTAAAATTCTATGTTTATAACTGTAAACATATATCTAAATATGTTTTTGTTAAATAATGTTATTCATTTAAAAAAGTCTATTTTGGCCCAGTTTGGATTAATGCCTTTTTGTAAATATCTATAATTTTTAAGAGAAGTTGTAGCTTTATAGAAACATTATGCATAAAATTCAAAGGTAGCCATAGAACTCCTTGCATGAGTGTGGTACAATTGTTACAAATTTCATTTACATTTTTTCTGGAAAAAGCCATGGTAACCACAACGAAAACAAATGAACATTATATTCAGGTTGAAATGAGAAGACACTCTATACAATGCAAGAAAGCAAATAAATATAAAAGTAGGCATTAGCAGATATGAGGGATAAAAAAAACATAACACTTCTAAAGAGTTTAGTTACCCTACCATTTAAATGAAATAATTGTTTCAATATCTTGACAGTATATATTTAAGACTCACTGTACTTTCAAGGTGTAGGAAAATTCTTGTTCTTTATTTTCTCTCTCCAAAGAAAACTAATATAATTAAAGTAAAATTCAGACTAAGATGCTCCTCTTAGTTGAATGAATAAAATTATTGAAAACTCATTCCAACATTTATCTATGAGAGGTCTTTTGTAATTTTGATGTAATCTTTTCAGTGGATGTAAAATAATTATTACTGGAATATTCCACGACAAATAATCTGAGTGGGAAAAATTGAAATGAAGGCAGTGGCCATATTCTCAATTTTGAAAACGGTAATCAGTTGAGAGAAAGGGAAAAATGATAATAATGAAAAGATATACAGAAAGGAGTGTTTCTTTTGTTTGCTAGGAAAGGAATAAGAAAAGAACACTTAGTTAAGCTAATGGGTAGAGTGAGGTGGAAAAGATGAGTATAAGTTCCGGGGAGTATAAAGAACAGGGATAATGAAAATAAGACAAAAGGAATCAAAAGAGTAAGGGCCTGGATTCAGATTGCAGGACAGCAGATGGGGGTTACAAATATCAACATTGGAAAGATTATTTTTGACTTCTTTAGGATTAAAAGAAAGTCCCTGAAGTTGAAGAGAACAAGAATTTCTGCCTCAGTCACTGGATGATTCCTAAACATCACAGAACTCAATCAATATTGGGTGAGAATATGGAAATAAAGGGAAAAGAGGGATTTAGGTTTAGATTCCTCTATGAATGCAGAGAATTTGCCTGGGGTTTTTAATTGACATAAGTGATGTAATGTTTAAGTATTTCACCCTTAATGAGGCTTTATGTAATTCCACCACTCATTAAGTCCTCCATTTGACATTTTCAATATATCTATTATTCATGACTACTTTGTACAATTGAAATTGTGATGTTATACCTCCAATTATTACATTAGTATTGTCTTAAAAATTTGAATGTCCAATCCATGATAACAGAGTCAATATAAATTTTAATAATAGTAACATGAACGTCAGAAATGTGCCTGTTTAAATTAGGGATGAAATAATATGCATGTAAGAATAAATTAATTATTAAATTATTAATATACTAAATAGCATGGGTTTTTAAAAGCTATGGCCTGAACATTTGGTTTTCCACTAAAAGACACACTGAATAATTATTTAAATCAATAAATATTACTAGAATCTTATATAATGAATATCCAAATGAAAGTAACTGTGCATCCAAATAGAAATTAACTATTAAAAATAAATATATGCAAGTCAGACAATATTAATTTTAAATAATCTAAACTCTGAATATGTGTCTGGAAAAAAAAATGGGCCCAATAAATATTTTTGGTTTGAATGTATAAGAAAATATTCATAAGGGTGAAATTTTTTGTTCATATTTGAAATTTAATTCTAAATAACACTAAGTATTTACTTCTCTTGGAAGAAAAATATAACTATACAATGGGTAAAGAACAGAAATTCTGAGTGACTTCAGTTCACAGTTTTGTTAGAATTCCCTGAAAATGTCTGCTGTTTACTTAGTCAAAGACAACAGATATAAGGCTATGTGAAAGAGATGGAAGTGAAGATAAAGCCTTACTTCAAACATCTTCATGTGAAAATATTTTCTTCATTTATTGTCAACTATTCACTTAGAGTTTAAAAGGGCCAGAACTTGTTGATTACTAGAGAAACAGTATTAGGTGACACCAATGTCTTTAGTCTCATTTTGCTTGACTTTCCCACTCTCTCTTTGCTCTGGAGTGTGATAACTATTTCATTGATGGAATGTAGAAATTACTAAAATTTGCAAATGCTTTCTCATTTTTAAAGCTAAGAGTCATTAAGGATCTAGTCTCTCTTTCATTTGCATGTTTTTAAATTGATTGTCTCTTACAAAAATATTTTGTTTTGTTTATATAGAAATGTAGTTTGTTCTAGCTTTTGAGAGATTCATCACTTCTATATATATAGTTTAAACTTGATTTTACATTTAGTGATACCAGAATAAAATAATTTAACTCAATGAAACATAATTTTAGATGCTTTAAAATGCAGTTTTATTGAGATATAGTCCCATAACATACAATCTATCCAAAATGGACAATCCATGGCTTTTAGTATAATCACAGCGCTGTGTATTCATCATTACAAAAATTTTTAAATAATTTTATTACTCCAAGGAGAAAACTCCACACCCCTTAGGAGTCACCTTTCCATCCGTTTATCTTTCCCCAGGCTTAATTAACCATTAATGTAATTCCATCTATATAAATTGATTAATATTTATTTTTTATTTGATTATTTAGCAGTTTTATTGAGATATAATCACATGTCATATGATCTATCTAAAGTGTACAATCAATGGCTTTTAATATAATCACAATGTAGTATATTTCATTTCTAAAATTTTAGAACAATTTGACTAATCCAAAAAGAAAGACTTCCTGCACCTTAGCATTCTTTTCGCAGGCATACAAAACATTTTATATAAATGGAAATCATTTATGTATTTAATATAAATGGAATCATTAAAAGTGTAGTACAATGTGTCAAGTGTCCTTCACTTAGTATAATGTTCTTTTTTTTGGTCTGATATTAACATTATTTAGTATTAACTTATATTTGTTCAACTTCAAAGAAAAATGGTCTTATAAGTGGAATTTTACCCATATTAATATTTCAAATAATATATTTCTATTGCACAGAATAGATTTAGTTCATAATAGGCAAGTATACTGTATTTGTCCTTTTGTGTCTGGTTTGCTTCACTTAACATTTAATGTCCTTCAGGTTCATCCATGTTGTCATATATTTTATGGCTTCATATTTCTTACCACTACATAATATTCCATCGTGTGTATAATCCACCATTAGTTTATCCATTCATCAGTTGATGGACACCTGGGTTGTTTCCAAAATTTGGCTATCATAAATAATTCTGCTTTGAATATTGGTATGCAGATGTCTATTCATGTCACTACTCTCAGTTCGTCTGGATATACTTAGCAATGGTATTGCTGGGTCCCATGGCAAGACTATACTCAAATTCCTTAGGAAATTCCAAATAGTCCCCCACAGTGGCTGTACCATTCACCATTCCCATAAACAATACCATTCTGCATTCCCACCAAGAGATAGTGTTCCTATCTCTCTATATCCTCTCCAACATTTAGAGTTTTATGACTTTTTACTAGCTTCCAGTCTAATTGGTGTGCAGTAATATCACAATGTAGTTTTGGTCTGTATTTCCCTAATCACTAGTGATGCTGAACATTTTTCATGTGTTTCTTAGCCACTTATATTTCTTCTTTGGGCAGATGTCTTTTCAAGTCTTGAGCCCATTTTTAAAATCAGATAGTGTGTTAGTCAGCCAAAAGGGGTGCTGATGCAAAGTACCAGATATCTGTTGACTTTTGTGAAGGATATTTATTTGAGGTGGAAGCTTACACTTACCAGGCCCTAGAGAGCCTAACTCAAGGCACATTAAGATGTACTTTCTCATCTAAAATCTTTTGACATGTCTTGATGCAAGATGGCAGGTGATGTCCATGAGGATTCAGCCTGGGTTCAGCTTTTCTTCTTCCTTTAAGGTTCCATGGCCCCAGACTCTTCAATCTCAACTGTAGGATGGCATAAGCCTCTTTTCTCTCTCTAGGCCTCATTTCTTTCTGGGCTTAGCTGCTCTTTACCCTTCACAAGGTCAGCTGTAGACTATCTGTCTCATCTATCTTCCCCAGGGCCTCTGCCGTGTCTAATGAGCTGTCTCTCTTCTTCTGTGTTTGTCTTATCTGTGATAGTCTCTATTATCATCCCACCAAGGAGCAGCGACTCAATGCTGAGTGACACTCTAATGACATGGTGAATCACAGTCCTATTCTTAACATGATTTAATCAGACTTCTCAAATGAATCTAATAAAATTAAAGAGTTTTCACACCAAGAGGAGCAGACCACTTTAGAAACATAATATCTCTTTTATTTGAAATTCATAAATAATATCAAACTGCCACAGATAGTTTGTCTTTTTATTGTTGCATTATATATTCTACTCTACCTTCATTTTTGAAGGGCAGCTTTGCTGGATATAGAATTCTTGGCTTGAATTTTTTCTCTTTCAGTACCTTAAATACATCAGACCATTTTCTTCTCTCCTGCGTGGTTTCTGATGAGATGTCAGGATTTAATCTTATTGAGTTTCCCTTGGATGTGATAATTTGGTTTTCTCTTGCTGGTTTCAGAATCTACTCTTTATATCTCATATTTGTCATTCTGAATAGCATGTGTCTCAGAGTAGATCTATTTGGTTTTTTTCTGTTTGGGGTACTTTGTCCTTCTTGGATTTTGGTGTTAATTATGCCTTTCATAAGGGTTTGGAATTCTTTAGTCATTACTTCCTCAAATATTATTTCTGCCCCTTTTCAATTCACTGCTCCTTCTGGGACACTATAATGTGTATATTTTCCCTTTTTACGTTGTCATTCAATTCCCTGAAACCATGTTAATTTTTTTCATTCTTTTTATCTTTCTGTTTATTGGGAATGCATTAAAATTTTAAATCAATTTGGGTGGGACAGACATCTTAATGATCTTTAATCTTCTGATCCATTGACAGGAAAAGGCTTGCATTTATGGAGGGCTTCTTTGATTTACTTTATCATGGTTGTGTAGTGTTCTGCATTCTAGTCATTTATATCTTTAGTTAAATTTATTCCTAGGTATGTGATTCTTCTAGTGGCTATTGTAAGGAAATTTTTACGTGATTTCCTCCTCAGATTGCTCATTATTCATATGCAGAAAAGCTACTATTTGCTTGTTGATCGTATATCCTACCACTTTACTAAACTCAATTATCAGCTCTAGAAGCTGTGTTGAAGATTTTTCAGGGCTTTCTACATATAGAATCATATCATCTGCAATCACTGATATTTTGACTTCTTCTTTCCAATTTGATTATTTTTATTTCTTTTTCTTGCTTAAGTGCCTATCTTTTGAAGTGCTTTTATCAAGAAAAGATGTGTTTTGACAAATGCTTTTTCTACACCAATAGAGATGATCATACAATTTTGTTCTGTTGCTCTATTAATGTGGTATTTCCTTGATTGCTTTTCTTACTTTGTTCCATCCTTTTATACTAGAGATGAAACCCACTTGATCATGGTGTATATTTCATTTAATGTGGTGTTGCATCTTATTAGGAAGTATTTTGCTGAGGATTTTAGCATCCAAATTCATTAGAGCGATTCGTATGTAGTTTTCTCTTCTTGTTGTGTCTTTATATGGCTTTGGTATTAGGATGTTGTTGACATCACAGAACGAGTTAGGCAATGTTCCCTCCACTTCTACTTTTTAGAAGAGTTTAAACAGGATTGGTGATATTTCTTTCGAGAATGAATGGCAGAATTCACCTGTGAAGATATCTGATCCTGGGCTTTACTTAGTTTGGAGGTTTTTGGTGACTTATTCAGTCTCATTACATGTGATTGGTCTGAGTTCTTCAGTTTCTTCTTTCATCAATATAGGCTGCTTGTGTGTCTCTAGAAATTTGCCCATTTCATCTAAGCTATACATATTTCTGTCATTCAAGTTTGCAAAGTATTCTTTTATGATAGTCTTTATTTATATGGGTTCAGTTGTTATATTCACTCTCTCATTTATTTTCTTTATGTATTTGCATCTACTCTCTTTTTTTGTTTGTTAGTCTAGTTAAGGGTTTGTCAATTTTATTAAACTTCTCAAAGAACCAGCTTTTGGATTTGTTCATTTTTTTCTAGTGAATTTTATTTTCAATTTCATTTAGGTCTGCTCTAATCTTTATTTCATTCATTCTGCTTGCTTTGAGATTAGCATGCTGGGGTTTTTGTGAAATTCCTCCAGGTGTGTTATAATTATTCAATTTTAACTCTTTCTTCTTTCTTAGTATAAGGGTTTATGGCTATAAATTTCCCTCTCAGCACTGCTTTTGCCTCATCCCATAAGTTTTGATATGTTGTGTTCTCATTTTCATTCATTGCAAGGTAGTCACTGATTTCCTCTGCAAATTTCTTCATTGACCCACTGATTATCTAAGAGTGTGTTGTTTAACTTCTGTATCATTGTGCTTATAACATTTCTATGACGCTTATTAATTTCCAGCTTCCTTCCATTGTGGACTTAAAGATTACTATGCATAATTTCAATCTTTCTGAATTTGTTGATACTTGATCTGTGACATAGTATGCCATCTATCCTGGAGAATCATTCATGTATATATATACTTGAAAATAATATATATCCTGCTGTATTTGGGTTTACTATTATGTATATGTATATTAGGTCTTTATTTCTTTATTCACGTCTCTTGAGATGTTCTGTCCAATGGTGTTAATGGTATATGAAAGACATTCAGTATAATTGTAGAGACATCTATTTACCCCCTTTTTTTTTTTCAAATGTTTGTCTCATGTATTTTGGGGCAACCTGGTTAGGTGCCCAATCAAATATTTTTGATTGTTCTTTGTTCTCAATGGTTTATTCCCTTTATGAATATATATTATCCTTCTTTGTCTTTTACAATAGTTTTGCATTTTAATGTTTATTTTGCATATTATTTGTATAGCTACTCCTGCTTTTCTTTGGCTTATTAACTGCATGTAAAATTGTTTTCCAACCATTCACTTGCAAACTCCTTTTGTCCCTGGGTAAGGTGAGTTTCTTGTAGGCAATATACAGTTTGGTCATATTTCCTTTACCAGTTTGCTAATCTGTGTCTTTTGATTGGTGATTTTATTCCATTAATATGCAATATTATTACTGTTAAGGCAGTACTTATATTAGCCATTTTTTCTTTTGGTTTCTATATGTCACAGTTTGTTTTTATTCCTCTTTTTATCTATTTTGTCATTGTTCCAGTACTTTTTCTTTCTACACTCTCCTCTAACCATCCCTCTTTTTTTTTTCTTTCAACCCACAGAATTCCCTTTAGTATTTCTTGAAGGGTAGGTTTCATGTTGACAAACTCTTAATTTCTGTTTATCTGTGAATATTTTGAACTCTCCCTCATTTTTGAATGCCAACTTAGCTGGATACAGAATTCTTAGCCAGTAGTTTTTTGGTTTTTCTTGCTTTTAGCACCTTAACTCTGTTATACCACTAACTTCTCACTTCCATGGTAACCAGCACTTAACAATATTGAGCTTCACTTTTAAGTGATGGATCCATTTTCTCTTGCTGCTTTCAGCATTCTTTCTATTTCATGCATGTTTGACACTTTGATAATTATATGACTCTGTGGAGGCCTGTTAGGATTTATACTGTTTGGATTGTGCTGCACTTCCTGGAAATGTACTTCCTTGTCCCTCAAAATTGCAGGGAAATATTCAGCTATCATTTCCTCTAACACTACTTCTGCCTATTTCCCTTATCTTCTCTCTCTGGGATGCATAAAATGTATATGTTTGTGTGTTTTGTTCCATGTTGTCATTCAATTACATGAGTCCCTGTTGATATTTTTAAATCTTTTTATCTATCTGTCCTGCTCTCTGTGCAATTTCAGATATATTATCTTCTATCACACTAATTCTTCATTCTGCTTGATCAAATCTGCTGCTATGTGCTTCCAGCATATTTTTAAATTCTTGTATCATGCCATTAATCTCCAGTGGATCAGTTAACTTTTTGTGTATATTTGCAATTTCTTCTAAATGTTCCCCATTTTTATTCTTAATATCCTTTATCTCTTCCTTCCTTTCATTAAGCTGATTCATGATATTTGTTTGGGCTTCCTTGATTAATTGTTTCACATTCTGAATTTCTTCCTGTTTTTTTTCAGTTTGTTCATTAGACTGGGTCTTTTCCTGTTTCTTCATATGGCTTGTAATATTTTTGCTGGCATCTGAGCATCTTGATGTTCTTATTTAGACCATTAAGTTCTCTTTATATTCTAGGGATTTGTTTTATTACATTTTGTATTAAGGTTATGCTTTTACACTTGGTTCAAAATATTCTTTATCCTTGTAGTTGTCCATACTTCCCCAAATATTAAAACCATAGAAAAAGGAGAAAAGAAAATAATAATAATAAAACACATGATGGAAAATGAACCTTAAAAAAAATAGGATGAAGAGAAAAAGCAAATGACTAATAAGAGATAAAAATCATAAAAAATAAATAGTATTTACAATAAAAAATGTTGAGTAAAATTAGAGAGAAAGAAATAGGAAAAAAGACACAATAAAATAAAAGACCAGAAAGATGAGTCAAGAAGAAAGAAAATGAAGATATAATAATTGAAAGGGTAATGAAATAAATGCAACAAAGGAAAGAAAATTAAAGAAAGAAAAGAAAGAAATTAAGGAAAAATGAGTATAAATGATGAAAGGAAATAGTAACAACTACAAAAAAAAATAACAACAGAAAAACAACCTTCTTTTTCAGGTCCCTTGCAACTGTCTCAGGGTGCCAGTTCTCCCCAATCTCCTTCCAAATCTGCCTGAAATCTCCCCTGGTAAGGTACCTGGTATAAAGAAAGAAATAACTAATAAAAATAAATAAAAATAAAAATAAAAATGCAAATAACCTAAAAATGTCTCATTCTAAATTCTCTGTCCTGAGGCTTCTTGTCCTTCAACTCATGCTCCCCCCAGTTACTGGCATGCCTGTCTTTATCACTCTAGCAACTTAGTTTTTTTTTAGAAGGTATCCAGTATTGACCCTGGGACCTTGTATATGTGAAGCAAGATTTTAAGCACTAAGCTACACCAACTCCATCAGTTAGGTTAGGCTTCTGAAGTCTTCTGAAGGTTTGTCTTCTGCCTCTGCCATCTTTTTTTTACTTTGGGCCTGTTAGGCTTCTAATGTTTTGACACTTGCCTCTCTAGGCTTCCCAATTTCCTGGCTTTCAGCCTGCTGTTTACTGACCCAATTCCTCTCTCTCACACAGGGTTGGTGGGTGTGGCAACCTGTGTGTTCAGTTCCCCTCTCATCTCCCTATAGCTGCTTCAGAGCCTGCTCTTGTCTTTTATTACTGTTCCCCCAAGTATATGATCCCTCCACCCAAACATCTATACCCCTGAGTTGGTTGTGTGTCAGACCCACACACTTGTTTACTTTGCAGCTCTCCCACTTCAAAAGCCTTATGGATACCAGGAAGCTCCACTTGTCACCCTGGG
Source organism: Cabassous unicinctus (assembly GCA_029593785.1). Taxonomy (NCBI): domain Eukaryota; kingdom Metazoa; phylum Chordata; class Mammalia; order Cingulata; family Chlamyphoridae; genus Cabassous; species Cabassous unicinctus. Next base: position 44,990 of record JAQZBX010005817.1, read on the forward strand.
GGCTAGGGACATAACTCATTATGTGCACTAGTTGAGCACTGATCTTTCAGCAAGGTCACTTCCCTGGCTGCCTTAGCCTCTGAGCTGGGTTGGGTGTCATTTCTCCAATGGGTTCCCATTCCCCCATGCCAACTGAGCCCCCACTCTCAGCTGTCCTCTCCAATTTCACCCACAGTCCTGCAGGTTCTATTTCTTCCAGGTAAAACTGCCTACCTTCCCACAGTTTCTGGAGTATTGAAAACTGTTCTCCACTCCACCATCTTGGATCTCCTTACATGTAAATTTTTTAAATAATATTTCATGATGTAATAGTTCATTTTGAATTAAATGCTGTAATGTGTTTGATGCTAAGGTCAACTTTTATTTTGTCAAGAGATTCTTATTATTCTAGTATATTTATTGAAAAGCTATCCTTCATTGTGTTTGCACTTTTGTCAGTGATTAGTTGTGTGTAATTTTGAAAGACTGTTTCCTTTACTCTCTTCCATTGATCTTTACATCTATATGAGTTCTAATACCACATTACTTTGATAGTTTTCAGACATTCCAAAGTCTGTGCAATTCAATATTGTTTTTGGAGATGCTTGTCCACATCTATAAAATAACTTTGCTGGATTTTGATGGGAAAAGTATTAAATCTACAGGTCAGTTCGATCGGAATTAATATCTTTATATCGCTAAGTCTTCCAATCCCATAACATAGAATATCTATTTATTTAGTTCTTCTTCAATTTCCTTCATTACTTTTTTAATTTTCAGCCTACATACCCTATTCATGATATTTAAGTATATACCTAAGTACTTCATCTTATTTGAAGTGAGATTAAAGGATATGGTTTTGAATTTTTGCTTCTATATGTTGAGTGCTAGAATATGGTAACATTTTTTATTTTTGAGTTCATGTGGTTCCCTATGATCTTGCTGAAATCATGTATTAGATATAAAAGGTTCTTTTTATTCCTTGGGATTATCTATGTAGACAAGAATATCTTCTCAAAAGAGGTACAGTTTTACTCCTTTTTACAATGCACATACCTTATATTTCCTTCTAAGTAAAATAGCTAATTGATAAGTTCACACATGTCCAGGACGCCACAAATGTTCTGAAATGAACTCAGACTACACTACGCTTTTGATTCTTGCTGTTTTATAAGGATAAATTAGTGATGAAAGAAAGCACTAGCACAGAGACTGTCTACAAACTTGACTAGCACAGAAACTGTATACAAAGTTTTTTTCTTTCTTTCTTTCTTGTTTATAGCTCCTTCAAAAGAAAGACATTCCCATCATTTGAATAAAAGCTTAGGAACAAGGACTTCAGTAACTACATAGGTAAAATAAATATAGTGTATTCATAAATAATTTGAAAAACAAACACTAAACACATAAACAATTATACGTTTCAACAGAAGAAAAATAAAAGCAATCCCTGCAAGAATGAGAGAATCTGATATTCAGAGGAAAAAATTAAAATATTCAAGTGAATATATGTAAAAATATATATAAATCATATAAAGAATTAAGAAAAAATTAGGCATTCAAAGTAAGAAAATAAAGTGACAGAAACTATCAATAAGGAATAATAGACACTGGACAGATCAGTGTCTGTTTTTACAAACAGTCTCAAATATGATCATAGAGCTCAGTAATACATCAAAAAGACTAAAAGATATCAGGAAAACAGTATGTAAATAAAATTAAAATTTCTAGAAAGAAATAATAATCACTAAATGAAACCAAAGAGAAATACTGGAGGGAGATAGTACAGGAACTGAAATATAAAATTCCCTAGAAGGGTTCAACAGCAAATTGAAACTAGCAGAAAAATTAGTAAATGAAAAGATGGGACAATTGAATATTTCCAGTCTGAGGAACAAGATGAAGGCTTAACAAAGAAATGTGGATTGAGTTTAAGAGAACTGTCGGACACTCTGAAGCATAGCAATATATGCTTTATGAAACTATCAGAAAGAAAAGTGAAAACGAATGGGCATAAAGAACATTTGAAGAAATACTGGCTGAACATTTCACATAATGAAACACATGAATATACCCATCCAAGTGGTACAATGAACACACAGGATAGGATAACTTTGAAGAGACCCATGTACAGACACATAATAGTAAAAAAGTCAAAAGTCAAAGATAGAGACTTATGAGAGCTAAGAGTATTAATGTATCATGTCTAGAGCACCTCAATAAGATTCTGTCAATTTCTCATCAAAAACCAGGAACTATAAGGTAATTTTATGACATATTTAGATTTCTGAAGAACTTGTCATCTAAGATTTCTGAATAAAGTAAAAGTGGTCTTCAAAGTTGAGGGAGAAATTAATTCAGTTACAGATTAGCAAAATCTTACAGAGTTAATCAAAATTAGACCTCCTTAAAAGAAATACTAATGTGATTTTTTTTAGAGTGAAAGGAAAGAACATTACACGGCAGCTCAACAACATATGAAGAAATAAACATCTCCAGGAAAGGTAATTAAATGAGTAAATATACATGCCAGTATAATTGCATTGTGATTTGTAACACCACTCATTTCTTCTTACATGATCTAAAATACAAATCCATACTAAGTAATTAAAATCGATGATGCTGGGAACACTGAATAAAGATGAAATTCTTGACAAGAATGACATAAAACAGGGGACAGAATACAGAGGAACATAGTTTGTGTGTATTATGGAAGTTAAGAAGTAACAAAATAAAAGGAAATAGTTATAGATTTTGGATGATAAATTCAAGCTCAATAGTAACCTCAATGAAAATATTTTTTAAAATATACACAAAAGAAAATGAGAATAGATTCTAAATGTTTCACTAAATTATTAACTAGCACAACAGTAAGCAATAATGGAAGAAATGAATTACAAAAATTATTTAAGACTCAGAAAACCAAATAGAAGAAGTAAACCCTGAATTATCAGTAATTATTTTAAATGTACAAAGCTTAAACTATCTAATCAAAAAGGAGAAATTGGCAAAATAATTTTAAAAATCATGACCCAATTGTATTCTCTTTACAAGATTCTCATTTGAATTAAAAGACACAATAGGTTGAAAGTGAATGAATAGGAAAATATTTCATAAATTGGTAACCAAAAAAGTGTAGAGTTGGATATACCAAGATCACATAAAATAGACTTAAATAAAGATCTGTCAAATGGAATAAATAAAGAAGGACACTAAATATTTTTAAAATAGTGACTATGTCAGTGAAATATCTCAAATGCAAACATATATTCACTTAATGACAGAGCCCAGTAACATATGTAAACATTTATGAATTAAAGAGTGAAATCATTCTACATTAACAGTAGGATACTTCAGTACACCAAATTTTATAATGGATATAATATCCTGACAGAAGATCAACAGGAACTGAAGTTCCTGACCAATACTATAAAACAACTATAACTAAGAGATATATACAGAACACTTCACCCAAAAAACGCTGAATACACATTCTCTGCAAATTCAAATGGAACATTCTCCAGAATAAACTATATGTTAAGTCAGAAAACAAGTCTCCATAAATCCAAAAGATTAAAATAATGCGAACTAATTACTCTGATCACAATGCAATGTAGCTAGAAATAAATACCAGAATGAAAACTGGAGAATTAAAAGCAAATGTTTAAATTAAAGTAAACATTCTTAATCAATGGATCAAGTAAAAAATCTCAAGGGAAATGGGAAAAATATCTTGAGGTTAATGAAAAGGAAAATATAACTAAACAAAGCCTATAGATGCAGCAAAAGCAGTAAGCAGTGTGAAATTTATAGGTGTAATTGACCCTGAAAAGGACAAAAGATCTCAAATTAGTCATATGACCTCAAAAGAATAGTGAACCAAACTCAAAATGAGAAGAAGAAAATAAATAGTAAAGATTATTATTTAAGCTAAACAGAAAATAGAAAAAACAATAGAGAGAATAAACAAAACTAAGATATTGTCCTTTCAAAAATCAATAAAATTGACATAATCTTAGCGAGTCTGACAAAAATAAATGGAGAAAGGATACACATATCTAAATTCAGAAATGGTAATGGGAATATTATTATTAAACTTTTTAAAATGTATTTTTTACTTATTTTAAAAGATACTTAGATTACACAAATTGTTACATTAAAAAAGTAATGGATTCCCATATGCCCCACTCCATAGAACTCCCACTTTTCCCCATATTAACAACTTCTTTCATTAGCGTGGTACATTCATTTCAATTGATGGACACATTTTGGAGCATTACCACTAAGCATGGGCTTTAGTTAACATTGTAGTTTACACTCTCTCCCACTCAATTCTGTAGGCTATGGTGGGATATATAATGGCTGGTATCTGTTATCACAATGCCATCCAAGTCTATTCCAAGTCCTGAAAATGCCCCCATATTACACCTCTTTTTCCCTCTCACAGACTTCAGCACCTCCAGTGGCCACAGTCTCCACAATCCATGATACAATTTCTTCCATTGCTAGAGTCACAAGAAGTCTATTGGAGAACACCAGTAACTCTACTCTAGTCCATATTTTATTTGGCAATCCTGAGGTTTCTGGGATGGTGATGCCCACTCCACCTCTAATTGAGTGAAGCCTTCGATTCCATATGGCCAATGGATGGATCTCTCTTGCTTACAATTGTAGACACTCTCGGTTCATTGTTGTGGTTGTTGTCCATCCTCACTTCCCTGTCAGCTGTCCTGGGTGAGTCCAACGAACTGGAGAGTAGGTGCTGCAGCTCTGCTGAGGCTCAGGGACCTGCCAGGACATGGACAGCCCAGAGATTCAAGTATCCTGGACATACACCTACCAACTCTAGCACCAACTATGGGTTCAAACAAAAAGAATAGAATTAGCATGTGTAAATAAGTCATATCTGAGTCAACACTGTCACAATCTGGAGCACAATCTTCAAAGTAGGGCTCACTGAAAAGGCACCAAATTCCAGAGATATCCACCATGCCCACAAGACCTGAGTGTCTTCAGAGCCCTCAGGAGCCCCACTGTTTCATGTACTGTCCACATTGGCCATCTATGAGATCCTCCTGAGATGTGCCTAAATGCTACCTCTTTGAAGATTTACTGACTCAATTTGAAGTATCTTAGCCATATAAACTCATTTGTCTTTACCTTGCCCCAAGTTTATTCAAGGTCTTTTTCCAGTAGTAACACCAGGCAGTGCTTAGTAGTTATCCCTTGGTGCCAGGGAGGCTCTTGCTCAGGAGTCATGTCTCTCACTGGGGAAAGGCAATGCATCCACATGATGAGTTTGGCTTAGAAACAGGCCACATTTGAGCAACAAAGAGACTCTCAGGAGGTAACTCTTAGGCACCCTACAACATTAGGCCAGCTTCCAAATTCAAAAGCAAAAGGCTCATAAGCATAATCACCAATATCAAGGGCACATCAATGGACCATCCTTCTTCAATAGTCATTGTCCCTGTATTTGGGATGTATTGCTGTTCCTGTATGCCCAGGTGAAATTCCTCCCATGTATACCCCATCACTGACATCCCATACCATTGATCCTCCCCTGCCATAGTTGTAACCCTTCTGTGATCCAAAACTTTAAAAATGAAGCCAAGAATGTTGCCAAATTCAATTAATAGGAAAATTAAATAATAATGGTAGGTTTAAACATAAGATATAAAATATATAATAATTTAGAAAAACTAAAACTAAAATAAAGAATGGTTTATTACAAAGTGAAAAATATTTCACAAATTTTTTTTTATCTTTTGCCTTTTATCACTGTAGTATCTGTTTTCTTGTATGTGTAGTGACATTTTCTTCCATTTCTTCCCCAGTGTCTTACTTTTTTCTTGTCTTCAAATTGGTTTTAGGTCACAGTAAAGTTACACAGAATATAGGAAACTCCCATATCTCCAACATACTACCTCTTTTGCACCATCTTTATTAATAACATTTTTACATGTGGATTGTACATTTCTTACAACTTATGTACAAATATTGAAACATAGCTATTAACCATGGTCAATGATTTACATTATGATTTATATTTTAGGCCAAACACTTTAATAAATTTTTGATGAAATTTAACATAGTCTGTATCCATCATTGCAAGATCATGCAGAACATGTCCATTGTCCCCTAAAAAACCCCTATTCCATCTGTGCTTTTCCTCTCCCCCGCTCCACTTGGGGTCCATGGTAAGCACTAGGCTTCAATACTTGAAGGACAAAGTTCATAGTTATTTGCTACAATGTTGAGGGATTGACACACTAGTCTCTGCTCCACTATTAGAAACTGCCCATGCTCTTGAGATAAACTCTCCTTTCTGTTTGAAAACATATTGGTCCTCCCCAGCATGGGAGTCCAAATCCTTCCCACTCATTATGTGGGTCTCCCCCACTGATACAGCACACTATGAGAAAATGATCACTCGCACCTTCTCTCAAAGACTGCCCCAGTTATTCCTGTCCCAAATGCTGTCCCCATACAACACTCTAAACCAGTAACCCTTCCTTGTCATATTTCCAAAAGGGTTTTCACATAATTGTAGTTTCACCCATGTAACCATCAATACCCAGTATTCACCTATTTCCTCCCCCAGCCCTCCCCACAGTTGAATGGACCATCCAGCCCATCCTCCACACCCTAACCCCATTTCAAGCTTGCACTTCAAAATCCAATAGTATCCCTACACCTCTGTCATATTCCTTCAGTGCCCAACTACTCACTTCCACCTTTTCATAGTTTTCACCCATATGGGCATTGGCTTTCAACCTACTTTTCCCTTTCTATTTCCTGTAAACCTATCTTCCTGTCTCTAGCTCTCTGAGTCAGCTAGATTTGCTTAATTCTTATCAGAGAGGTCATGTAATATTTGTCCTTCAATGCCTGACTTGCTTCACTCAACATAAGGACCTCAAGATTCATCCATGTTATACAATGTATTAGTACTGTTTTCCTTCTTACAGCTGAGTAATATTCCATCGTATGTATATATCACATTTTGTTTATCCATTCATCTGTTGATGGATAATTGGGTTGATTCCAACATTTGGCAATAGTGAATAATGCCACTAACAATATTGGTGTGCATATATCTGTTCGTGTCCTTTCTTTCTGCTCTTCTGCATATATCACTTGCCCATGTTTTAATTGCATTGTCTGTCCTTTTATTTTTGAGATATAAGATTTCTTCCTATACACTGGATATTACAATCCTATCAGATATATGGTTACCACATATGTTCTCCCACTGGGTAAGTTGTCTTTTCACTTTCTTGACAAACTCCTTTGAGGTGCAAAAGGCTTGACTTTCAAGGAGGTCCCATTTACCTAATTTTTCTTTCACTGTTCAAGTTATGGAATGAAGTTCATGAAGCCATTTCATGTTACAAAATCCTGTAGATGCTTCTTCACAATATCTTCCAAGGTCTTTATGGTTTTGGCTCTTATATTTATATCTTTGATCTGTCTTGAGTTTATTTTAGTATAAGATGTGAGATGGTTTTCCTCTCTTATTCTTTTTAATATGGATATCTGGTTCTTAAAGCACTGTTTGTTGAGAAGGCCATTCTTTCCATTTGAGTGGGCTTGGTGGCCTTGTCAAATATCAGATGAGTGTATATGTGAGGATCTATATTAGAACACTCAATTCAGTTCAATTGTTCAGTATGTCTATCCTTGTGACAATACCATGCAGTTTTGACCACAGTAGCTTTGTAGTGTGTTTTAAAGTCAGGAAGTGTGATTCCTCTGATTTCATATTTCTTTTTCAATATGTCTTTGGCTACACGGGGACCCTTGGCCTTCCAAATAAATTTCATAGTTAGTTTTTCTAATTCAGTAAAAAAAAAAAATGCTGTGCTGAATTTTATTGGGATTGCATTAAATCTGTATTTTAGTTTTGGTAGGATAGACATCTTAATGATATTAAGTCTACCTATCCAAAAACAGGGAATATTCTTCCATTTATTTAAGTCTTCTTTGATTTCCTTTAACAGTACTGTGCAGATTTCTGTGTATAGGTCATTTACATCTTTAGTTAAATTTATTCCTAGGTATTTGATATTTTCAGTTACTATTACAACTAAAAATCTTGATTTCCTCCTTAGATTTCTCATTATTGTTGTACAAAAATCCTACTGATTTTTGTGCATGTGTCTTATAACCTGTGACTTTTCTGAACTCATAAGTTCTAGAAGCTTTGCTATAGATTTCTCAGGGCTTTCTCTGGATAAGAGGATGTCAACTGCAAATAGTGAAATTTTTCTTCTTCCTTTTTAATTTTGATGCCTTTTATAACCTTTTCTTCCTCAGTGCTTGAGCAAGTACTTCTAGGACAGTGTTAAATAGGAGTGGTGATCTTGGGCATCCTTGTCTTGTTACCAACCTTAGAGGGAAAGCTTTTAGGATTTCACCCTTGTGTATGATGTTAGCTGTGGGTTTTTCATATATACCTTTTATCATGTTCAGAAAGTTTCTTTTTAATCCTATCTTTTGAAGTGTTTTTATCAAGAAAGAGTGCTGTATTTTGTTGAATGCTTTTTCTGCATCTACAGAGATGATCATATGATTTTTTTTTTCAATCTGTTTATGTAGTGTAATACATTGACTGATTTTCTTATGTTGAAACATCCTTGCATAACCTGGATTAAGCCCACTTGGTCATGCTCTATAATTGGTTTGATGTGTTGTTGAATATGATTATCAAGTATTTTGTTGAGGATTATAGCATCTAGGTTCATAAGAGACATTGGTCTGTAATTTTCCTTTCTTCTGGCATCTTCGATTGGCTTTGGTATTAGGTTAATGTTGGCATCATAGAATGAGTTAGGCAATGTTCCTTCTATTTCTACTTTTTGGAAGAGTTTAAGTAGGATTGGTATTCGTTCTTTCTGGAATGTTTTATAGAATTCACCTGTGAAGCCGCCTGGTCCTGGGCTGTTCATAATTGTAGGATTTTGATGAAAGTTTCTATCTCTTTATTTGTGATTGGTTTGCTGAGTTCATCAATTTTTTCTTTCATCAGTGTAGGCTGCTTGTGAGTTTCTAGGAATTTGTCCATTTCCTCTAAATTATCCTTCCTGTTGGTATATAATTTTTCAAAGTATCCTCTTATCATACTCTTTATTTCTGTTCAGTCTTGGTGATATCTCCTTCCTTATTTCTTATTTTCAGTATTTATACCTTCTCTTTTTTTTTCTTTGTTAGTCTAGCTAAGGATTTGTTAATTTTATGGATCTTCTTGAAGAATCTGCTTTTAGTTTTATTTTTTCTAGTGCTTTCTTATTTTCTGTTTCATTTAGTTCTGCTTTAATCTTTGTTATTTCATTCTATCTAAAACCTTTGAGGTTTGTTTGTTGTTCTTTTTTTAATTCCTCCAGGTGTGTAGTTAGGTCTTCGATTTTAGCTCTTTTTTTTTATATATATATGAATTTGTGGCTAGTAATTTCTCCCTCATTACAGCTTTTCCTGCATCCCATAGGTTTTAATATGTTGTGTTGTTATTTTCATAGATTTCAAGGTCAGTACAGATTTCTTCTGAGATTTCTCCCTTGACCCATTGTTTTACTAAGAGTGGGCTGTTTAAATTCCAGATCATTCTGCCTATTCTGGTTCTCTGGCACTTTCTGATTCCTGGTTTCATCCCATTGTGGTCAGAGAAATAACTTTCTTTATTACAGTCTTTCTGAGTTCACTGAGCATTTTTCTGTGGCCTAGCATGTAGTCTATATGGGAGAATGATCCTTGTGCACTAGTGGAGAATGTATATCCCACTGTATTTGGGTGTAGTGTTCTGTATATATCTATTAGGTCCAGATCCTCTAATGTATTATTCAAGGTCTTTGTTTCTGTATTGATTCTCTGTTGAGATGTTCTGTATAATTATGTTAATGGTGTATTAAAGCCCCCTCCCCCACCCCATAATTGTAGAGGCATCTATTTCTCCACAGAGTTTTTCCAGTGTTTGGCTCATGTATTTTCAGGCCACCATTTTAGGTGCATAAATTTTATGATTATTCTTTCTTCTTGAAATATTACCCCTTTTACTAATATATAGTGTCCATCTTTGTCCTTCACAATAGTTTTACATTTAATTACTATTTTTCCGATATTATTATAGCTTCTTCCTCTTTTTTTTTTTTTGGTTATTTTTTGCTTCTAAGATGGTTTCCCAGCCATTCACTTTCAACCTCCTTCAATCACTGGGCTTGAGATGGATTTCTTGTACACAGTATATAGATGGGTTATATTTCCTTATCCATTTTGCCAATCTGTGTCTCT
>JAQZBX010005818.1:0-55151 GCA_029593785.1 Cabassous unicinctus
TGCCTAATGTTCTTTTCATCTATTCCTAAAATTTGTGTCAGCTTCAAATTGGTTTTGATTGATCCATTTTTCTCTTAATTATTGGTCAGATATTCTGGTTTCTAAACATTCTTGGCAATCTTTAATTAGATGTCAGATACTGTGAATTTTACCTTGACAGTTGCTGAATATTTATGTATTCCAATAATTATTCTTCAGCTTTGTTCTGGGGTATAATTAAGTTATTTGGACAGAGTTTAGTTTTTCAAGGCTTGATTTTAATTATTAATAAAAACACAGGACATATTAGGCTAAAAGCATTATCTTGTATATATATGCTAAAAACTATAAACTATTAATTCAAGAGTAATAAAAGCTTATTGTAGGCTAAATATTAAAATAAAGTTCTATGCGAAATTATATTTCATTTGAATTTTGAAGGATAGATAAATGAAAGTGAAGTGTATAGGAGAAAATTCTAGCAAAATAGATTTTGAAGGAAATGTGGACACATCCTTTGCTTTGATTTTCAGTTGCAGGCAAATCAACACACTCTTAACTTGTTAAGTACTAATTGCTAGTGTTACTTTATGTCTTTCACTTCATTTTTGAGTGGTACATTGATCTTTTTTCTTGAAATTGTATTCTTAAATTTATCATGCTAGCCTTACAGTTTTAATCATCTTTGCTTAATGATTTATGTACTTTCCTACTCCCTCATTTGATATGTTCATATTTACAATCCATTTATCATTGCATTGCCATTTGTCATTATAATGTCTAGCACTATCTTGTTAAGTACATATAATATTAAATTCTCTTTGTAGGTATTGCCACATCTGTTCATTTTTCTGGTATCGCCTGACTCACACCTTTAATTTCATTTTATTTTCATTAATTCATTCAACAAATATTCATTAGGAACATATGATGTACTCCACTGTACTAGGGGAACCATCACTGAGGAAAAATACATCTGTAAGCAAATACCTCTTTCTACATGGAGCTTACATTCAAGAGAAGTGATATGACCTGATTCACATTTTATAGAATTACTCTATTATGTTGGCATTAGATTGACATGGTGCAAAGTTGAAAGGGGAGGCATGAGTTAGACTACGGCAATATTCCAAGTAAGAGGTGAAGATGGCTTAGCACTACAGAGCTGCGTTTGTAGTGAGACAGCAGTGACGATATTGAAAAGGGTTGTGGAACAGGTGTTTTGTGTGTGTAGGTGGTGTGTGTGTGTGTGGGGGGGACAGATTATTCAAAGCACAGTTTTGAACATTTTGAGTTTGAGATGTCTTTTAAACTTCCAAGCGGATAGATCAAGCAGAAAGTTGAATATACAGGTCTGTAGTTTTAAGGAAAGTTACTGGCTGGAGATAACAGTTTGAGAATCATTAGCATTGGTATAGTATTGGAAGCCATCATATCATTAAGGGAGTGATGTGGATGAAAAATTGAAGCAATCCAATCATTGAGACTTGGGGCTTTCCAAGGATGAGGGGTTGGGGAGAAAAGAGATTTGGAAGTAGCAAAATATTCAGCCACTGTCAAGGTAACTCCAATATCACTTTTCTAATGTTTGCTCATTTGATACAGTTCCTAATTTTTCCTAATTTCCTCCTCTTAATTTACTATTTATACTTTCCTATTCCATTAATGGTCATGTTTTTTTGCTTTGTTCTTGGATTAAGACCTATATATTCAGTCTACTTGAAAACAAGGCACCATTTATTTCTTTCTTGAAGATTCTCCATTATGTCCACACTTTCATGCGGCACAAAAAAATAAGACTTTCAGAAAACTTTCCCGATTCCTTTCTGCTGTCCTCCACAAACCTATCCTAGATGATATGGCAACTTAGGAAATAATTTCTTTTCTCAGATATTTCTCTGCTTCTCCAAACTCGTATGTTTTGCTAGGTTGTATGGTACTTACTACAATTTCATAGACACTATGTCCATTCTGTTATAGAAGCCTCTATTCCACAATGGTATTACAAATTCCTATACCATCTTTCATTATCCACTGGAGTAATTTTTATTTATTAAAACATTTGTCCCTGGCAACATATAATGAGTGCTGTGCTCATTCTCCTTTGCTTCCTTCCTTCCATCTTGAAGTTTCTGTTCTAGATCAATTCTTCATTTAGTTAAGAGTCTTTTCTCAAGTATTTTCCTCAGATAAGGCACATGAATATATATTCTATGATATTCTCTATGATCTCAAAATGTTTCTTTCTCTCTGTCATCTTGAATGGGCATAGGATTCTCTGCTTGAATTGTTTGTAGATGTTATTTCACTGTTCTCTAGGTTCCAAAGTTGCACAGGAATATCCCATGCACTAAGTTGTTCTCCCTTTGTAAGAAACTCACACTTTCACTCTGTGCTTATGCTATTTTTCTCTTTGTCCTATCATTTAGAAGGTTTACAGGGTGTATTAGTCAGCCAAAGGGGTGCTAATGTGAAATACCAAAAATGGGTTGGTCTTTATAAAGGATATTTATTTGGAGTAGAAGTCCACAGATACCAGGCCATAAAGTGTAAGTTTCTTCTCATCAAAGCTCATTGCCACATGTGGGAGCAAGACAGCTGCCGACGTTTGCCAGGGTTCAGTCTTCTTGTGTTCCTCTCTTCCGGGGGCTGCGTATCTCTCTGGGCTTAGCTCTTCTGGTTCCTCCACAAGGTCAGCTGTACACTATGAGGTGAACGGCTCACTTCTCTTCTTCTGAGGCCTTTTTTCCAACATCAAAACTGCTTCTCAAAAACTGCCTCTTCTGTCCTTTGCCTGGCCTTTTATATTCAATTCCTCACCCACCAAGGGGTGGGGCTCAACGCCCTACTGACATGGCCCAGTCAATGCCCTAATCATAACTTAATCATGCCCAGATTAACAGGTCAGTTTACAAGCATGATCCAATTATATTTTTGGAATTCATAATTACATCAAACTGCCCAACAGCCACATTACACCTTCTGAATTCCAAAAATACATTGCAATAGTTAAAAAAACTTAAATCAGTAACAATCCAAGTACAAAATCATACCAAAATCATTTTAAAGAAATATAGTTTGTCTTCAGGCAATATCCCATCTGCTGTAGACCTCTGAAACTTACTAAACTATTTAACTGCTTCTAATACACAAATGGAAAGACAAAGGATAAACATTTTCATTATCATAAGGAGAAATTGGGATGTTAAACGTAAGTCATGGATCCACTACAGTTCAGTAAACCTGCAGGGCATCTTCCATTCGATTTCAAAGTCTGAGAGTCATTCTTAAGATGATGGTTTCTTCTCCTTGGGGCCACATGGGAACCCACCCTTTCCACAGGTTTGCCCAAGGGCCATTCTCTTGGTTCCACCCTCATCAAGCATCTGGGTGTCGATCAAGGTCCAGACCTCACCCTCCAAGAGTGTTGGGGTGATTGCCACAACTTACCCAATCTTTGGGTTAGAGTCTTAGCCCCCCTAGTACAATGAGGTGAAGACAACATTCCCCTTAACCTTTGTCATACAGGTTCAACCCTCTCAGAGCAATGGGTTGACCACCTGGCCTTCTCTAATCCATGGGGGACAGGTACACCCCTCTCAGACCTATGGGGTGTTGACCTTAACCACCCTAATCTTTGAGGAATGTGCTCCACCCTCTCTGCACCCTGGAGTGGCAAAACTCTCCCAGAACATCGGGTGGGGACATCCACCCTCTTCAACTGCTGGGGAAAACTCACCCTCTCTGCACCATGGGGCATCAAAACTTTCTCAGAACATCGGGTAGGAACATCCACCCTCTTCAACTGCAGAGGCAAGCCCACCCTCTCTGTACACATGGGTGGGGCTCCTCTCTTGGCCCAAGGAGATGTCTTAAGTCCAGATCTCTGCTTCCACACTTTTCTTCTTAAAGCTGATTCTCCTTCAATCTCTCCTTTCCATGTCCTCTTTTATCCAAGCTGACAGTGGTTTTGTTCATACAGCTCTCTCAAAAACTTTGCTGGTTTAGCATGCAGGAAGCAGGGGTCCAAGCCATCAGACAGTAAGACTTTCCACAAGTCTTTCCAAGATAACTGCATCTTCAATTCTGATTTACAAGTTGCAGGTTTAGCTAAGTCTTCAAATGGGGCACTTTCATCTGGGAATTTGATTTCCAGAAAATTGGAAGTTCTGGAGTCAGTTTCTGTTTTCTTTGTGCCCAGAAGTTCAGTCCTTAGGGCATTTTGCTCATCTAGTATTTTGCTATAAGCTGCAAGGAGAAGCCAAGCCACATTCTTCAAGTTTACCCTGGAAAGTTCTTCAGCTAAATGCTCCGGTTCGCCATTTTCAAATTCTGTCTTCCATATAACACCAGGAGTTAATCTTTCTAAGTTCTTTACAACTTTAAAACATGGATCGCCTTTCCTCCAGTTTCCAATAATAGTTTCATCATTTACTTCTAAGGCATCATAGAAAGTCTCTTTAGCATCCATATTACTGTCAACAGTTTCTTCAAAGCACTGTAGGCCTTTTCCATTAAGCATTTCACAATTCCTCCAAAAAATATTCCTTACCCATTTACAAAACCGTTCCAACATTTTGGTAATTACAAAAGCACTTCCCCACTCCTCGGTACCAAATCCTGTATTAGTCAGCCAAAGGGGTGCTAATGTGAAATACCAAAAATGGGTTGGTCTTTATAAAGGGTATTTATTTGGAGTAGAAGTCCACAGATACCAGGCCATAAAGTATAAGTTTCTTCTCACCAAAGTTCATTGCCAAATGTTGGAGCAAGACAGCTGCCGACGTTTGCCAGGGTTCAGGCTTCTTGTGTTCCTCTCTTCCGGGGGCTGCGTTTCTCTCTGGGCTTAGCTCTTCTGGTTCCTCCACAAGATCAGCTGTACAGTATGAGGTGAACGGCTCACTTCTCTTCTTTTGGGGCCTTTTCTCCAACATCAAAACTGCTTCTCAAAAACTGCCTCTTCTGTCCTTTGCCTGACCTTTTATATTCGATTCCCCACCGACCAAGGGGTAGGGCTCAATGCCCTACTGATGTGGCCCAGTCAACGCCCTAATCATAAATTAAGCATGCCCAGATTAACAGATCAATTTACAAGCATGATCCAATTATATTTTTGGAATTCATAACTGCATCAAACTGCCCAGCGGCCACACAGGGTATGCCATATGTGTGTCTGTTCTCATCAATACAGCCTGGAGCTCAGTGAACCTTCGCACTCTGCAGATGCAGGTCTTTTTTTCATCAAAGATAAATTACCTACTATTATTTAATTATTGCCCTTCTTCCATCTGTCCTACTTTATCTTTTTGGAATGCCTATCATTGTCATTATGGGTTTCCTGGATCTCGCCTACAATCTTTCTTGTCCTTCAGGATTTTCATCACCTTATATTTTTGCTTTTGATTTGTTACTGCACTTAATCTTTCAGGGCCCTGATTTTGGTCTCGAATGTGATAGTCGTTACCACCAAATATCCTGTGTAATCACTGAGGATTGAATCTTGTCTCCTGCAAAGGCAGATCCCCCTCCTGGTCCTTTGGGTGTGAAGCCATTTGTAAACAGAACCTTTGAAGATATTCTTAGTTAAAGTGTGCTGAAACTGAATGAGGGTGATCCTTAACCCAATATGACTTAAGTCCTTATAAACAGAGCAATGGGACACAGAAACAGAAGCCACCTGAAGATGGAAGTCAATGGAACACAGCAGAGAAAGAAGATGTTTCTGCCAAGGGCATTGCCATGTGATGGAAAAGCCAAGGAACCCCAAAGATTGCCTGCCAGGCAGGAGATACAGGTCCTGGGAGGAAGTGAGTCTTCTACCTCTGAAACCGTGAGCCAATGAATTCCTGTTGTTAAGCCAGCCCATTGTATGGTATTTGTTTCAGCCGTCAGGAAACTAAAACAACTGCTTATGTGGGAACAATGTTCTGTGTGTGTATGCAAGCGTGTGTACTGCTCTTGAATTTTAAGCTTTCTTTTCTTAATTCATTTTTTTAAATTTTTAATTCTACCCTTGAGCCTGCAGAAGCTAATGCATCTGCTGAAACCTTGAGTTTTAATCTGATAAGACCTATTTCAGATCTGGAAGATAAAAACAAAAACAAACAAAAACCCCACTAAATTTTGGGTAATTTGTTATAGCAGCAAAAGGAATCTAGTACAGATTTATTTTTTGTTTTTTTTTTTTTTCCTTTTTAAGACCATTGGGGCTCAGGTGTGGATTTGAATTTATATTTAGGGTCAGCAGTCATATGGGTGATAGACGGTGATATAGAAGTAGACAAGATATTATCGAGGCTGTGGTGGGACAATTGCAGGAAGATGCTCTGCATCTGACCTTTGAACATGTTCAACCTCAAGCCAATAAAGTAACCAGTGCATGGGCACCACTGTTTATTGTTCTTTTGATTATAAGAGAAACTCACCATAGTAACATGGCATGAATACTGACCTTCTCCTTAGGGTTTTAAAATCTCTGCTCAAGGATCTCTTCCAAGAATCCATCAATTACCAGTCTTTGCTGTAGTTCTCTGACTCACTTCTTCATGTATTTGTCCAATAACTGTCAGGAGAAGCCCCACATGAGTTTTCTCTTAGGACTGAAAAGATAGCCCAGACTTCACTTCATCTAGCTATGCATCAATTCTAGCAACACAGAAGAAGCAAAGGACTTGGAACTGGGATTGGAGGAGTAGTATTTGTTTTAGGTAGTAAATCAGATTTTGATATCATATAACGAAAAGACTATAATTGAAAGTGTGAAATACTGGGATATAAAAAGAAAGCCAGATCAATTGAACCTACTAGAAATTAAGAGATAAACAAAATTCATAAGAGAATCTAAGTGACACATCATTTCATTGGGAAATTCTAGGGAAAAAAAAAAAAAAAAAAGAAAGTTGGACCCATAATGACACTTCATACCATAATAACAAAATATTTAGGTGTAAAAAACAATGGGCCTATGAAAGTAGTAGTAGAAATCTTGGAAGGATTATATAAAATGTTAAATAAAGAGAAACTTTATAAATGTGATACAATATTGAAAGGCCCTAAGAAAAAACTGTAATAAATTTGACTCCATCTAAACTCTATTGAAAAAAATAGGTATGAAAAGTAGTCAAGATAGTCCAAGTCTAAAATACAAAGAGCTTGTGCAAATCACTAAGAAAAAAGGCCAAGAGCCAACTGAAAAATGGGCAATGGATATGAAAAGACAGTTCACACTATCAGAACTGCAATTGGACCTTAAAAAATGGAAGATGGCTAAACTTACTTATAATAAAACAAATTAACATTAAATTAGAATGAATATCACTTTTACCTATTAGATTATAAGTTTTTTTTTAAAGTTTGGTAACATGGTTTGGCCAGTGAATGTTGCCTAGTCATTCTCATTTGTTTCCAGTTAGTGTCTAATTATGATACTAATAGAGAGGGAGCTAGGATTTATTCATCTTTGTATTTCTAACATTCAGCCATCTCTATCATATCGAACAAGCTTGATTTATGTTTACAAAAGGAAAAAACTTAGTTAAAATTATGTTGCTGAAACTATCATTTAGTACACTTTATTTACTAAGATAGGAACTATTCTAATACATTTCAGAAAAAATTAATAAAAGGATTGAAACTAGAGCAACGCCCATAAACTCTTAATCAAAAATTCAATTATTT
This sequence comes from Cabassous unicinctus, assembly GCA_029593785.1. Classification (NCBI taxonomy): domain Eukaryota; kingdom Metazoa; phylum Chordata; class Mammalia; order Cingulata; family Chlamyphoridae; genus Cabassous; species Cabassous unicinctus. The sequence goes on from JAQZBX010005818.1 coordinate 7,657, forward strand.
ATACAACAGCTATTTTGGAACATTCTTGGTAATCAAGAATACTGTGGCTATCCTGGTTTTGAAAAATATCAGATCACCTCAATGCAAATTTTTTTGTCTTGTTCATTATTTTGACTTAATGAGATTTTGTTTACTTCAGTGGAGAGATTTTCTTTTACTAGCAATATGTTTTTCAAAATTGTGTATAGTAGTCACAACCATCAGCAAGGTATATCAATTAGCAAGCTCAAATAGCATACTATTTACAAATATATTGACAGCACTTATTAGTACTTGCTTGAAAAAATCTCCTTTCATGATCATCATTAATGATTACTAGTATATCATATCTGAAATTCACAAGTATTTAAAAATTCTGTCAACATGCCTGCATAACAAAACTATATCAATACACATTAATATGTATAATAACTAAGTCTTGCTGCAACATTTTTTTAAATGAGGGTATATAAAATAACTAAGTAAAATCTTAAATTCTTAGCATAACATATGTATCTATTTCATGAAAGTAAAAAAACCTTAAAAGAATATATATATATATCTCAAAATTATTAGGATAATCTTGGGCATTCATATGGAACTAAAAATCATTTAAAAGGATAACACATTTTTCTCTGTTTCTTTCTTACTCTTAATTCATTGAAAATAAAAATAACCATAGTGACATGAGATATTTATTGTAAGGTAGACATGCTCATAGTTACGAGCTACATAGAATGAGAGAATATATCATAAATATTTATTTATGCTATATTAAGATCGGTTTCCAAATATAATAACAATAATGGAAAATGAATGAGAAAGTCTCTTGTCTTAACACATATCCTCCTGAGAGGCAAACCTCTGCATTAAATGTAAAGCACTTCTGTCATTGATATGCTTACCATTTTCTCCTAAATGACCTTGAAGCTTAATGAAATTCACATGAAAGATTTTACTATGAGTGTATAAAGCAGTTAAAAAGATTCAGCTAGCTTTATAAAATTGAATTTCATTCTGTTAAAAAAAAAACAAAACAAAAAAACACAACCAAAAACTCTGTTCTCATCTATTGAGAAAGTAAACGGCTCTCACTCAAAGCAGTTTACCAGTAACTTTCAGGGTCTTTGTTGTTACATTGCTAGATTGACAAGTGATGCAGAGGCCTTTGAGGACTGATTTCTAAGGATGTTAAGAGCAAGAACTTCATTCTTTAAAAAAACCTTCTTAAATACAAGCTTCAAAAGAAAGTCAACCATTGATCCAACCCTTTAAGAATGAAGGTCTCAGTGTCTGACAATGGGAAACACTACAAAGAAGAAAACGTACACTAATCTAGTTTATTGTTTTCATTTGACAAAAATAGAATTACAGATTGTAGAACAATGTTAAATGTGTATGCTCTGTTCAGCAATGTAAATCTACATATACTCACTGGTAGTTAAAATAAAAGGATCTTTAGAGTGCCATATGCTAACACTTGGAAAGAAATAATTTAGGTTTAATTGTCTATTAAATTTATTAATATCTCAAACTTTCTATGAGCTTCCAGAACATTTACAACTTTCTTGATTTGTGATTTCCCGAAATAACACAAAAGCATGATTTCTTTGGGTTAGGAAAAGCTTCAGGAACAAAAGTATACACAAAATAGGTTTCCACTCACCTTGCAGCCTGAGGTCTATACTAGTGTATCTCGCCCTGGGGAAACTCCCCTGGGACACTATTTTGCCTTGATTCCTGTCAAGAAATAAGACCATTTCCTATCTAACAAGAATGATCATATTTACAATAAAAAGAGCCACAAGTATAGACCAGATTTTGTTTTTTTATCCTCTCTTGCAAATACTAAAAATCCAAAGAGAATTGTGAACTTATACTAATCTGGTATTATTTATTGCATAATACAGAACATCTCTGCTAGATTCTTTCCGATATGACTTCTCTTTGTGATCTTAGAGGTGTTTGTTCCTATAGGACTTGTCATGCTTCAAAATGTAGAGTAAAGAAAATGCATAGAACAATGTCGTTAGGAGCCAAATTGGAGCTTGAGGCAAAGGAAACAATCAGTAATACAGATACTGTCATTAATTCATATGTGGATATTTTTTATCATGTTTTGTGTATTAATGCTATTTTATTTTTTTCTGGATTTTTTAAAAAAGGATTTATGTTATTTATTTCTCCCCACCCCATTGTTGTTTTCCATTTGCTGTGTCTGTTCGTCTTTCCTGCTTCTTTAGGAGGCACTGGGAGCCGAGACCTGGACCTCCGATGTGGGAGGCAGGTGCCTGATCACTTGAGCCACCTCCGCTCCCTGCTATTTTTTTGTGTGTCTCTCATTGTTTTTCCTCCCTTCATCTCTTGTCGCATCATCCTGTTGTGTTATCTTCTTGTGTCAGGTTGCCATGCCTGCCTGTCTTGTCAGCTCGCTCTCTTCTTTAGGAAGCACTGGGAACCTCTGCTCCCTGCTTTGTTGTGTCTCTCATTATGTTTTTTCTTCTTGTGTCTCTTGTTGTGTCAACTTGCTATGCCTGCCCATCGCACCAGCTCACTGCCTTCTTTAGGAGGCACCGGGATCCGAACCAGCGACCTCCCATGTGGTAGGCGGGAGCCCAGTCGCCCGAACCACATCTGCTTCCTTTAAGTTTAATTTTTAATAAACATTGTATTAAAAGAATATTTAACCTGATTACTGAATTTTCTGCTTGCCAGAAAATAATGCTTCACTGGCCTCACGCCTCACCCTAGTCTTGGCCCTAAATAGAGTTATTTCAGTGTATATTTTCTTTAGAAAATATAAAATAAAATTTCCTTATCTGCTCTCTTTTCTTCATCCTAATTTCTTCTTGTGTTTTGTTCCACTGTAAGACAGGATAAATTGTACTTACTACAGTTACTAGTTGAAAACTCTATGTTCAGATCTGAGCTACAGGGATCTATTTACAATATTCCAGTTCTGAGTTTGATTCCAATTCTCACCTCCAGTTCACAGCTAAAATTTTATCCTTAAAATTATTTGAGCAGAAATTAATATTAAAAGTAACATTTGAAAATATCCCAAAAGCTTTGAGAAATTTCACATTTTAAAAGAATAATTGTCTGCTCCTGCCATGGACAATTGTATGGCATGTTGAGCCCTCAATCAACAAAGGAGAACATGTCGAGATTGGCTCTATAATTTGCTAAATAAAATAAAATATCAACATACATAAGAAAGAAAAAGTATATAAATAACATTTTGCTATGTCTAGTATTGCAAATGCATTTGAGGGACTCCAAATAAAAAACAAACAAACTTGAAATTAAATAACTTTGTGTGAACAATCATAAAGTTATCTGTTTGTAAATTGTATTGGAGAAGTGTTTAGGTGTCTTCAGTGAAAAAAAAAATCCCACTAATTCACGGAATTGTAAAATCAAGCAAATTTCAAATGCTTAAAAATAAAAAAAAGCTTCAGGTTTTCACTCCTGTTTAATGCCAAATTATTCCCAACTCTTACATTCATACAAAATCAGATTTTAACATGCAGGTGTCAAAGGAGAAGTAGAAATTGAAGGCACAAAGTTTCTCTTTTTAGTGAGAGAGTATTTTCATAGACCATTTACATAACTTTGAAACTCAGCCTTTTGCAACTTAACCTCACTCTAAATGCCCATTCTTCCATTGACCTCCCTCAAAATTTCTCAACTTTAAAGGCAATTTTCAAATTCTCTCACTTTCATGGAACTTTTTGAAATCAGAAAGCACATATTAATTTTCCCCTTCTTTGGAAATGTGGTAATATAGTACTTATATGATAGTAAATTATTTTATATAATAAATTTAATTTAAATTAGTCTTTTCTTCCTAAGTTATATATATTTTATTAGCAGTAGCATGAAGTTTCCCCAGGACATTCCCAGCTTTGTATTGAATACAATATAATAAATTCATAGTTGAACATTTCCATTAAGAAGGAAAAATTCAAAGCATAAACAAAGAATACATCTCACAAAATTGACCAATGATTTACTTATTTAGCATGTCAAAATGCTATAACTTGCTTTTTTCTTTATTATTTTCCATTTTGTTCTTGTTTAATATTTTTAAAAAAATGAAACTTCCTCACCAAAAAGTTGCAAGGAAATAATAAATTACCCTCTTTTTTGAGAATATCATAAGATCTTTAAAAAATACCAGGAAAAATAACAGCAGAATCAACCTGGATAGCATTAAGTAGTTTGCCTCTTCTACCCTATCGTGTCCCAATGGTCCAGTCTTCCACCATCCAGACTATGGCTCTCCTGGATTGCATTGAGTTTTCTTTTAATCATTTAAGAAATGTGTACGTTTTGGCAATTACTGGTATTTCAGGCACTGTGCTAAATGCAGAAGAGTCAAAGAAAATTGCATTCTCTGCCCTCATGGATTTTACAGTCCAGTGCTGGAGAAAATATATCAATCAAATATCTCAGATGCATGAAATTACACGTTGTCCTGTGTGTTCTGCTGGAAAGATACAGGGAGCTCTAAGGACAAATGAAGGGGGCCCAGACTTAATCAAGGAGGTGTTTGTTGTCCTTGCTTATGATTTTTTGTGAAGCTTTAAGATAAGTAAGAATTAACTAGGTGGAGGGTCGGAGCAGAAGGGTGTGGTTCAAGCAGAGGCACTACCATTTGCAAGGGTCCTGAGAAGGCAGGCAGAAACCCAATAATAAGGAATTTAAGAGATCCAGTCTGTGAGACATGCAGAGAGCAAGGAATAGAACAAGGAAAGTGAGGCTAGAGCAGGTGAGGCTAGAGGATCTTGGCACTCTGAACTCTACAGACAATACTCAGGAGCTCATATGCACAGGATTAAGTACAAAAACCCTGAGACATAGATTCAATTTGTCATTCATTCAGGAAAAAAGAAATGGCACTAGCCCCTCTGGCAAATTATTATCTTTCCCAACACCCAGAATTTAATATACTATTAAATTCCCTAACAGCTAATTCATTGTTCTTTTTCCCCTGCTTGGGAAATAATTGAGGAGCTGGTCCAAAGGCTCCTTGATATCTGCTCCAATGTCCTACAGTACTAAGGATGTCAGTGTAGGGAAGAAGGCTGGGATTAGGGGGATGGTGGGTTCATGGGGAAGAGGAACCTTGGTTCTCAAACTTTGACAGATGAGGTGAGCATAGGAAATGTAAGCCTAGAGCATTAGCTAGACAATCTTTGCTTTACAATGTGTCAAACATGAGCATAAAATATTATAGGGATTTTTATACTAAAAGCAATTACAAATGCTGAAGAATTGATAAGCTAGAGATGAAATACTCTAAATAGATTTTTAAGTCGCTTTTTGCTAGTTATTTTTGTAATGTGTAAATGGTTTAACATTAGCCCTAAGTACATAAAATTGCAATACGCTTGCCTCATGGGTTAAAATAATCTTTTGATGTTTGAGCTTCAATTTCCACATATGTAACCTAGGTGATCACATACTGTGCTTTGTGAGGCTAGATGTTTATGATATGTTTGCATACACATATACATGTATCCACACACAAATAAATAGATCTTGGATTGCAAATTATAAGTAGATATTTGGAGTAAGGCGAGGGTGTGACTTCCCAAGATGATTCACACAATTAAAAAAACAATTGGGGGATGAAAATTTCACATCAATTAAAATTATGACTCAGGTTTTCCAATATGAAAAAGTAGAGAAAGTGAATTTCTTGGAAGTGAGGATTATTGGTCTGATTTCACTGTCTAGTTCGATGTATATCTCTCAGTGGTGACAAAATCAACAAAGCACATGGTGAAATTTCAATAAATTCAGAAACATAAACAGAGCTTTCAGAACAAGTTTTCTTATGATTATTGATATGTTCTGGGACAGAAATGAAGGAATTCTAATAACTTTCTGTATGTGTGTGTTTCCCACCTTCTTCTAAACAGGCCACACACTGGCTTCCCTCTGTTGTGCTCAGATCTTTCTTTTTCATCTCCCTTTTTCAAATTCTTGAAAATATATTGAAGAATATTTTCAAACAAATTCAAGCAATCCAATGAAGTTTTATTTTATATTCAATATAAAGACAGTGGATTTGGGTATCTCTCCAAGTAATGTCTTAAAACATTAAGGTATTCTTTAACATAAGTGTAATGTTTACTTCTATATAATGTTTTCCTCCAACTGAGTGACTTTTTTTTTGTTTTTCTTTTTTTGGAGGCACAGTGTTGAATCTGGGATCTCGTACCTGCAAAGCAGTCACTCAATCAATGAACTACACCCGCTCCACAAACTGAGTGACTTTTTAACAGACAAAAATATCCCCCACTCCTTTTGGGTTTTTAAATTTTAATTCCTCCTACTTATATTTTGATTTTCTGGAAATCAGACTTATACTTTGGACACAAACATAAACACAATCATTTAAACATATAAAGTTATAGATAACAGATTTTTTAAATGATTCAGTTCTTTACTATGATGATTAATATCAATTCCTGGTTTTATCTCTATTCCATCTTCTATCTTGGATTATGATGTTTGCAGTTTCCAATGTCAGCATCATTCTCACCGCTAAAGGGTGTTTTCCTAGTCATAGTGAATATAGCCAATGAACAATGTCAGTGAACACTGGTTTCTCTGGTCACTGGTGAGCAGAAGAAAAGAATGTTGGATGCAGGCATTGTGGAGAGGTGTAGGTACAAACGGAATAGTTGCATTACCTGAACAAATTTTTGGAAAAAAATGTCATTTAAACTGTTTAGACTATAGAAGAAATAAATATGCCCTGATGCAGTTGCATGAAAAACACAATAGTAGCATCAATGGCAGATAGATGGTCCCACACATTATAAACTGGCTACCTCTGGAGCAGAGGAGAACTCTAGAATAATAAATGCTTGCTTCCCAAGTTCTGCGCTTAAAATTGCATGTTGTCCTCCCAGGTTTTAAATGAAGATCTTCTTACCTCACTGGCATAGATGCCAACAGAATACCAGCACAGGCTGATGTCTACCATTACGCTGACCAATGAAGCACTCTTCCTGTCTTCTGGGAATTGTCTTTGAATTTTCCCCATTTTCAACTCTGGGTGACATTTTTTCTCAGTAAAATGTTGGCCCCATTTTTTTCTCAGTGAAAGGTTGGCACTTCATGAGTGAGGGAAGAGTTGGCTATGCAGAGACTACTAGGCTTCCCTTTGCCTTCTTTGAAAATGGCAAGCGTATAATATAACTGGGGCAAGAGTACAATAACATGCTGAAGACGTGATTTTTTCCCCCACCTGCTTCCATTTCAAGGACCTCACCTCTTCCTCCTCTGACCTCTGGGGGGCTTACTAGGGCTGCCAATGAAAATGTAAACTATGTGGGGAACTATGTAGGTCAGTGGTTGAGCACCTGCTTCACATGTACCAGGTCCTGGATTCAATTCCCTGTACCTCCAAAAAAAACCTAACCAACCAACCAACCAAAAAACCAACAACAACAAAAACGTAAAAAATATGTAAAAATATCAGCCTTTTAAAAACTATTGGTACATTTGCCAGGAAACCTGAGAGATCTAAAACCCTGAGGATTAATATCTAATGGATAATTTCCAGAGAAATGGGAGGATATTTACGAAAAAAAAAGTAGTGTGTCTCGACTTTGAATCCTAGTAAGAAATAGTTCAAGACTATTCTGGCTTTGGAAGGCGAACTGCGAAGGAAAAGAACTCTGTTTCCAAATCCCAGTGCTGGAATTTGCATTCCAGCCTCTGAGATGGTACTTTGCTTACAGGCTGTGTTTATTTCTCTAGATCTATTCTAGAATTACTTCATTTTTTTCCCCTTTCTGTGACTGAAATCATGAACCTCTGAAAAACAAAACAAAACAAAAAATTAAAACAAAACAAAATATTTAAAAAAGGAAAAACAGGTTTCCTTAATGAGCAGCTGGAAGGGGTTTCCCTTGGAGAAGCTGTTCTGAAGTAGGGTCAGGAAGATGTAGGTGGAGGACAGATTTCCTTGTTTTAGAATGGGGCTCTTTTCAGCCCAGCTTCCAGGCTGTAAGTGGGGTGGGGGAGGGCAGTCAGCTTTAAGGTCACGTCTCCTGCAGGTTTGGGAAGAAAATAGACTGCTACTGAAAGACGGTGGCACCAGCGGGGTCATTTGCCATTTGAGAGCTCAGTTTGGGGGACGAACGCTAACAGCCAAGAGGGCGCATACGATCTTGTAGGCATTTGTAGCCTAACGTAGGCGCCCCCAAACTGTGCCTGGAAGACGTGGTTCGAAAACACCTACTTCCTTTCAATGAGGCTGAAGCCCGGCCCGGCCGCGGCGGTGAGCGCGTCACCCGGAGTGGACTGCACCTTTCCATGGAAGACGGACGGTGGAAGAAGGATGCGGAGTGAGGAAAGCCTGACCGCACAGCACTTAAACGACCATTAAAAAAAAACGCAAACTCGCGTCTTCCCCGGTTAAACGGTGGCGGCGCGCATCTGGGCGTCCCCGAGGGGTTAGGGGTAACAGCGGGAGGGCAGGAAGGGAAGCGAGGTGGCGGTGGTGGCGGTGAGCACGGGGCTGAGCCTCCCAACGTGGCCTGCGGGGCGGAGGCAGGGCAGCGGGGCCTGGGAGCGCACGGGCGGCCGCCCTCGCGCATCTCCTCGGCCGGGAAGGAAGGCGGAGGCGCAGGGCTCGCCCCGCTCCTTTCTGCTGAGCGCCGGGAGGCTCTTCCCCTCGCCTCCGCTGCTCACCACCACCCTACCCGCCGTCTTTCCCCCTGCCCGCCTCGCTGGGCAGCCTTTGCCCTCTTCCTGCGGTGCCCGCATCCCCGCCCGGCTCGAAACGACCCTGGGCAGCCGCAGCCTCCGCCAGCCGTGCGCAGCCCCGCCACGCCGCAGCTGAGGCGCCCGAGACGGCCTCGTTGACTAGAGGGAGGAGGAGGAGGGGACGCAAGGGAGGGAGGCGCGGGGAGGAGGAAATAAATAAATAAAACTGTAACCTCCGCGCCAATAAGAGCGACGGAGAGAGAAAGACGCGGCCAGAGAGACACCAGCGCCTGTTCGCTCGCCTCTGAGAGGCTCTCCTCGCGCGCGCGCGTGTGTGTGCGTGAGTGTGTATTTGCTGGGACTGGAGCTGGAAAGTTCAAACTAAACGTGTTGCTCTCGCCGCTCGCCGAGGCCGCGGCTGCCCAACTTCTCGGGAGCCAAGCGGCTGGCGCTTGCCCGGCGCCCTTGGCGCGGCGGCGTCCGCTCGGCCCTGTGCCCAGGCGCGGCGGCGGCGGCGGCTCCACGCGCCCCGGGAGGGAGCCCGCGGCCAGAACTGGACTCCCGCCCCGCCACCTCCAGCAACTCCTGCGCTTTGGCCACCGCGGAAAGCAAGGTACGTGGCACTTCCATGCATGGCTTCTGCCCTCGCGCGCCCCGTGTGTTTTTGGCTGCCTCGATTCTCCCCCTTCCAGGAACGGTCATCATCTGTCAAACTTTGCTTCCACCTCGCACATGCCCGTGGCAGCTGCAGCCACCCTCTTTGGCGATGTGGGCACCGTTTGCTGATGGGCACCGAGTGGGGGGGAGGATCCGCTGCAAGGCGGTGTTTGCCATCTGGATTAAGATCGCGTTTCTGAGTAACTCGTAGGTCTTAACTTCCGGGGATGCCCGTTATGATGATGTTCCCTGCGATGCTTGCAATGCTTTTCCTTGGCCCTTCTGCATAGAAGGACGCACAAGTTTGCAGAAAAAGGCGTCTGGTAAGCAGGGGAAGTTTGCAGCCCCTCGGCTCCTAGGGAGGAGTAACCCTTTCTTTGCAGTAGCAGCCAGGGTTTTGGAGCGGCCGCGGCGCCGGCGACGAGGACAGCGGCCTGGCGGGCAGCGGGAGGCGGCAGCGGCACGTTGTCCCGTCTTTAGGACAAGGAGGAAAAGTGGGACGGTCTCGTCCGAGAGCGCGACTCAGGAGCTGCCTGCAATGACGCTGTGGGTAAAAAGCTAAGGGCTCCTCCATCGCTCTGTAAATCGTGTGTGGAGAGGCACTCTTTCCTTTTGTGATGCTTATTTGCTTAACTGATGGGCATGCTTAAAACAAAAAATCTCTTTAAAACTTTTATGCATGTGATTTCCATTTTCTAGACTAAAGAAACGGCTATAGAACCTCTCGGATTAATGTCCTCAAAATCGGTGCGGTCGGAGCGGTGGGTGTGCAAATCAACAACGAATAGCCTACTAGCTTCTTCTTTTCAATATATCACCTAGTGAAATGCCCCTCTGTGCCTTAGTATTTTAATAATGATGACGGGTTCTTAATTAATTAAATGATTTTTTTACAGTGTAGTAGGGACGCTTAAGTGAAACAATTTAAAAGTAAGTTTCTCAAGAACGTGCTAAAGCTTGAGCCTTTGAAGCCACCTGCTGAATTAGTTCATGCTACTTTGTAGACGTTACCACTTGGTGCAGGAGATGTAGGCATATCCAGCAGATGGAGCAGTGGGAAACGATACTACAACCTGCATAACACTCATTTATCCCGATTTAATCACGATTACACCAAAAGTGAAGAAGAAGCTCAGTTCAAAAAGAAAGCAGATTTCCTGCCATTTAAAAAAGAAGGTGTGCATGCAAACTGAAATAGGAATGGAGTATATTTGTAGAATCTTGAATTCCTTAAACTTTTTTATTTCTTTCATAAAATAATTTTAAAAATAGTACACTATACAGAGTAAAATACGATGTGATTTATTCATGACTGAAAAATCAACTGGTCATAGGATAATACTATGGAAAACAATGCATTTTGCTATAATAAAAGTCAAATATGCTATGGTTTAAAAGACAATATGAATATTTATTTAAAAGTCTGGGTAAACATATGTTTGTATACTTTATAGTCATTTGAATGCAACTGAGCTTATGTTTTGCAAACATAAAATAGGAGATATACTTATATATTAAAGTAATTTACTCCACTGAAACCGAAATTGAAGGAGAAGAGATGATAAAACTTTTCAGTGATTCTGATAAATTGATGGTCCTTCTTCTCAAGAATTGCAAGGATTTTGGAACTGGGCATATACATTTAGATACAAAAGCCAAAAATCTTCAAAATCTACTCTTTTGTATCTATACATTGATAATTACGGTAACAATAATAACATGAGTAGATAATCTACTTTTCTACATAAATTTAAAAAACTTTGCAGGTAGCATTTGACAGAATAGCACTAAAGTTAACAGAAAAATGGGTTGCCCACTTTACAGACAAAGCAACAAAGGCTTTAGCAACTTCAGTGCTTGGTAGTCACACTGTTTTAGAAAAGAGCTGGTTCTTGAATCTAATCTCTTCACCTCTAGTCTCTTTCTCCTTTCATTGTACTTTGTTGTAGGCTTTACTCTGGCATAGAATTCAGCCTAAACTGCTCTGGAAGAGCCTGATTTAGGTCGTATTTTAATATCATTTTTAGAAATTTAAGAGTTACAACTATGCACCAAGCATTCCAAAGTACTTAGAGACAGAGATGATGCCTTTGGAAAATGTAGTACCAGTAATCATTTGAATTAAACATGTTTTACACTGAATGTGCATTTTAATAAAAAATATATGTGATTACTTCCTAAATCATCAGATTATGACTTTACTATTAAGTGGGCACTCGGAAACTGCATTTCCTTTACAGTCACTTAATATTAAGGAAGGGTTGGGACTCTCAATGTTGTAAAATAGTATAATTACATTTCTGAAGGAACTAATTTTATCTTGTCAGTAACTACAGAGATTAAATGCTTATGGATTTTTCTAAATTTATCCAGTTCATGCTTCTTTACACATTTAGAAATAAAAGGATTGTGTCTACGATGCTGAAAGTTTTATGCCATGTTCAAATGTTTAAAAACGTGAAAACCAGACATCTACTGATTTCTCATCACTGTTAAACATGATAAATTCCTCAAGTATGGCAACCTTATTTACAACCTAAGAATCAGCTAAAGTCAGCAAAATTGATTAGAAGTAAGTATATTTTGGTCACTGCTTATGTGATCTATACATTTCCAGAGAAAACCAGGTATATTCGTAGATTTTGGTGTATGCTAAGTCTAAATGAAATTGAGAAAAATTGATATAATTTTGATATAAATTGATGTAATATCAAATATTAGTTATTTAAACTAAAGCCATCTGAATTATTATTTGAAACTAAAACATATTTTGTTTGATCCTCTCTTCATACAGTAGTGCGCTTCTTCAGTTAAGTTTATTTGACTGACAGAATCATATAATGCACTATTGAAGTTGTGTAAAAGTTTATGGGGGAGACATTGGATAGAAAGGTAGCTAGCCAGCTAGATAGTTGGCTAGATAGGTAGTTTGCATTAGGAAATATTGGTAATGACAATAATTGTGTGCTAAATGGATGGAATAATTTTCTGGTATTTTTGGAAATTACTTTCATCATGATGTTTTTACTCTTATTTTAAAAGTTACAGGATCAAAAACGGGTTCTCTACAAGTATCTGCTTAATAGAATGTCTATATTTAACACAAACTTCATGACAATAGTTGAAGCTTGGCAATCACCAAGTATTTGTACTTGTTATTATAGTGATCTTAATCCACTTTCTGCATTATTTTTTAACTTTTTTCTCTTTCCTCAGGACTTTATTCTTATTATCCCAGCTATGTTTGGTAGTTTTCTTCCAACAACATAAAATTTCGATGTTGTATGTAGACTTGAATATATTTCAAATGAATTAAGGTTTTAAAAACATAAAGAGGTACTGAAAGATTATGAAAAAGCAATTAGTTTTATTTTTTCTCTATTAAAATTATCATGTAAGATAAAATATATTTTTCAGTCAGTAAAAATCAAACAAAAGATGAAATATTTTATCCTTTAAATTCTATCTTTATGACTGAACTTGACTTTCAATTATAATTTATAGAAAGTACATATATATTTGAATGGGTTTTTGAACAATCATTAGTTCTTAATTAGAAGAAAAACTTTTAACTAGTATATATAAGAAAAAGACTGCCATATAAGAAAATAAGAACTATTCTGAGTAAGCATAGAAACTAAAACTGTATCTCGAAATAAAAGTCTCAGCAAAATTCATGATCTCAAGGTTTATTCCAAATAATATTTCCAATTTTGAGCACTATTCTAATTTAATCTTTAAGTGTTAGTGATGTATTGGGTGCAAATAGCTTTTCATTTAAGGAAGTCTATTCATTTTAACCAGCATTTGCTGTAACAAGAATATAGTTTAGATATAATTAGTTTGTGTATTTACATTTCTAACATAAGCACAGTTTTGCTCATATGGTATTTAGGGATAGATTTTATGTCACCGATTACCCAAAACTCTTTCTGAAGCACCAGGGTTTTCAGATAGTTTCCTCTATGTGATTTTATGGAGCAATAGTAGTTTTGCCATATGGCTTTAGAGCAAGGGTTCTTACCCAGGGGTCCACGGACCCCTTCTGGGTCCATGGAAAGATTTCAGGGGATCTGTGAGCTTGAATTGAAAAAATTCAATTTATTATCTTTAAATTCTCTGACCTCCGATGGTGTCATAAAGCTATCTGCCGCTACATTCTGAGAAGGGGTCCATGGTTTTCACCTTACTGGCAGACGGGTCTGTGGAACAAAAAAAAGGTTAAGAACCCCTGCTTTAGAGACATCTGGCCATTGAAATATGATTTAGCAAGTCTCCATAATATTCACCCAAATATCAAAAAACTTGTACAAAGTACAGCATATTAGATGAATTATTTATAACTTTATTTAATGGTTAAAACAGTTGGACAGGACAAATATAGGTTTTCCTTTATAATGTTGAAAAATTACAGTCCACATTTTAATAGTTTCTAACTTTTGAAGTTAATACTGGAAAAGGTGGGTGGATCAAAAATTGGTATCAAATAGGTGAAAAAATTAAGGATTTAGCAAAATCAAAGTTATGAATTATTGCAATAAGCATATCTTTCTAGTCACTTTTTCAGATGGTGGGAGATTTGATTCAACGGGATGGAGAAAGGCATAATTGAACAGTAGAAAGAGTATCATGAAAGAATTCACTAACTGATATTATTAGAGGAAAACTGTTATCAAAACAGCTTTTGCATTCTCATAGGCATATGTTTTATTATTTTGATAATTTCACAACACAGCCATTCCCAAAAGAAATGTTTTCTGTTTTTATATATGAGTATTTTAATGGTTTTGAAATAACCGATTCTCAGAACTTTGTGCCTAAAGTTATCTTTAATACTGTCGGCAAATTGAAAGACTGAATAAAAAAAAAAGTTCGAATTCTTAGGTTCCCCAGAAATCCGTGTTATTACTCCTTTGTTAGAAGTTTTATTTTGAATATCAATCATATTACTAATTCAGGTTTCCATGTTTAGTAATTACAGTATGTTTAGGGACTCTGCCTGTCTTTCATAGGCTTTTGTAAAAAATGTTTACCATCATTATTGTACTACAGGGATCTTTGTGCTACCATCAGATTTGCAACATTATCATGCAAAATAGACTATCAAAAAATGACTTCTCTGGTTCTTTAAGATTCACTAAACTAGTGCCCCCAGGCATGTAAGAAAGAAAACATCCATTTACCAGCCTTGATTGTATTAGGGTGAGGAGCTGGTAAGTGGGGAATGTTTCTCTCCTGTTTATGCTGACAATTTGCTAAATAAACTTGATTTTAATATTTTATTTTAAACCTGGACACATTTTAATAGAACTTATTAATTAGTTCTAATTAATAAGAACTAATTATGCTTACCAATATTAATTCATTAATGGATTGCATGAATATTAATATATTTTGCCTTATAGCTCAGTGATTCATTGAAGGTTAATATAGTCATATATTTGTAAATAAAAAATATTTTACTTTCAGTAGTTATATAGTGAGTTTCGTATGAATTGGTTTTTAATAGTTATTGGCTAAACCTAAAAACAAGTTGTTGATATAGTTTTTAAGAATTAATTCTATTATTTGGAAGGTAAACATTTCTAGATCTAAGCTGCAATTATATGCAAAAATAAATAACAGCACACATAAATACACCAATCAGTATTTCACCAAATTTGAAACTAGAAATTATAAATGGGCTTTCTTGTGTGTGTTTTTAAAAAATATCTTTGTTAGTAATATGAAGTATCATAGAAGAGAAAGTGCTCTGAAGATGAGGGTTAAAGGTTACACACTTATGTTATTGGAAAATAAATATGCCAATTTACCATTCCTCCCTAAGCTTTTTTCCTGGTATATTTAAAAGTACCAAAATTTAAAAAGAATTCATAAACCTAATAAAATTATTTAAAGAATAAACATCAAATTAAGTGCTCAATAAATATTAGTCCCTGTTTGTCTTTGATCTGTTCTTATTATCGAATAAAAAACAAATCAGTTCACTGACATTTTTATTTTACGATCAACTAGGCACAAGGTGATCATTTAATTGAAGAATATTTTATATTGCCATGTGTCATCATGTTTTTCATTGCCTTACAAATTTAGTTATTTTAATTTTGCATGGCATATAGAGATGTGTTATATAAAACAAGTTTTTTATGATCAAATTAAATATGCAAAAACACTTTTCATTCTTTAGTATATTACATATAGATATTGTTTCAAATATATTGAAATTTCTTTGCATGTATCATTTTTAACACGTAGTTATTTCCTAAAATACTGATCCAAGAATGTGTTTTCATTTTGAAGTTCCTTATTCACACCCTTCACTATACTTTACATGCAACCTAATTATTTTGTTATAATCAAGGCACAGTTATTAATATTTTACTTATTTCCCGCCTCATTTTACTTTGATTCTCAAATATATTAAGCACATTTAAAGCATTAACTGTCCTAAAATATAGTTTTTCTAAAATTATTTATGTAAATCAAATTTCCTACATATTATTTCAAAATTTTATTGGTTTCTGTGGAATAAAAGCCAATTAAAAGTTTGTTAATTTTAACATAATCATGAGTCAGTGACATTTCTTTTCTCTTTTCACTCTATTTATGACTTTGTAGTAACATGTAGTAACATGTAGTAAGATGTAGTAATAACGTCTTAAAGAGAACAGTGATTCCTGGTAATGTTTGTGGAGCGTAATATGTTTTTTAAGATTATTGCCTTAAAAGAGTTAACAGTAGTTAGTTAGTTTGAATAAAGAAGTAAGTAAAAATGCAATGTTTGGCACACATATAAAAATAAATTCCAGGAATGTGAAAAATTTGTGGGCTGACAATTAAAATTTTATGAAAAACAGAAATATCAATATTTGGTTTTATACATTTTGAGAGAAATTGCTTGGTTATATTTAAGTGTAGAAAACAATATTAATAATATTCTTGAGTTTTCAAATTCTTGGTACTGACTTTGGTAAGTTTTGTAACCAAATTGCCGTGGTCATATTTACATGGAATGATTTATAACTTAATATCTCTGCCAGAATTTTGTGCATTTCCACAAATCCTATTTTATACAATATTAATAATATCTACATTTGCCTGTTTTAAAACTTGATTACAACATTTAAAAAAAAATTGTTTTTGATACATTTGGATAAAAGTGTGTAGGTACCAATAATGCAAATTACACAAATTATCAAAATTGTCAGTCTTTTGAGGAAAAAATAAAAACAGGAAGAAATTGAGATTACAGACTACCTTTGAAACAGAAGTTACTCTCTAAGACAGCTTTAGTAATAATTGTATGTAAGTAAATAAACCAACATAAGAAATTAACAATGTTAAATAATAGATTATCTGCTTAATATGCTATTTAATTTTTAATGGTTGGATAAAGTGATTTTTAAAGATCTGGATTAGTAAAGTAATTACATGATGATAAGATTTGTTGCTTTTTCTTGATTCTGGAGCGTGATTATTTAATTTTAGTTAGTTTTATTTGAAATTATCTTGTGATTAATCAACTCTAGAATCAAATTCTTAAATTTTTGTAACTTTTCCTATTTCCCTAGGTCGGCCTTTCACATTCCCAGTGAAATCATGGTTAACTAAATTTTAAATTGTACTCAAACCCAAAGGTAATAGCATTAAATAAGAGACAATGATTTTGTTAGTTACATACTATCATTTATAAAAATTACAAATAACATATCCATTTTTAAAGTGTTTACAGCTAATCATAGTTTGATAGTTTTATTTTAAAATATTTTCAATTGAATACTGTCAGGGGACTCTTCTCTTGTTTAAAATATGAATAATGCATAAGACCTTTGATTTAATAATGTCAGTAATATAAAAATCAAGAAAAATTTTGGTTGTAAGCAAAAGTAATAGCATAGCTAGAAATCCCTAAGAGTTCAAATAGATAGTTCAGAAATAATGAATTGGAATTCACCTCATAATATGTTGCCAAAACTACTCAAAAAGAATCTCGTATAGAATATATTACCAAGGCAGCAACTCTAATCTTATTGACAATGTTAACATCTATGAGACAGATTTATCTAATGTGCATGGAAAATGTATGACAAACCAACCCAGAATCGGAAAGCAAAGTTTGGTAATTCCCCAGGGAAGACAGTGGATACTAGTGTTTTACTTGCTTGAAGCATCAGGTTCATGTAGTCCAACGGCATTAACAGCATACCATATAAATAAATGAATGATTCCAATTCACTGCTTGCCACAACCTTCTGATAATCGGGTTACTCTTGTACATTTTCTTTAGGAAAATAATTTGTTGGTGGGGTGGGTGCACTATGCAAACAGTCACTGGTGATTGTTGTATTTCTATTATAAATTAATACTTTGGGATATTGGGTTATACAGTTCATTCCCTTTTGAGTGATGTTGGTGTGAATCACCATCCCCAAATCCAGTCAACGCTACCACACTGACACACAGAGAAACCAAACCTCTAAGACCAAGTTCATCAAGGTAGTACCACTCTGAGGCATGTAACACAACCACCTCCGAGATACACCAGCAAAGCGCTCATCTCACCAACAAGACATTTTCTTTCAAAAGACTACAAAACGTGAAATACAAGAATATCCCCCTTTTATTCAAATAGCATGAAAATAAGGAAACGAAATTACTGAGGGAACAAAAAGGAAAATGAAAACGAAAAGTTGAGAGAAATAACATGACAGAATGGAAAGTGCTTCAAACAGAAATATTCTAATGGTGACATTTATTGAGGCTTTTAATTCTTTACCCTCATAGAACTGAAAATTCAGGATTAAAAATAGCCTTAATAACGTTGGTGATGAATGCGATTTTGAAGATTTATTTAGAAATGGAAATCAATTCTTAAAATTCATTGTTTTCATTGTTTCTTTTTTCAACTTTTACTCACCTTTTATGTCTTTAAGATCAGTCTATATTCATACATTTAGAAGCAGTTCATTCATTAAAACAGCTGTTCAGTATTCCATTATATGAGTATGATTAAACCACAGTTTCATCATTCTTTTTCTGATGTCTGAAATAGTTAAATGTAATAATAATACATTAAAGCATAAAGAAATACGCTTCTTTATATAGTTTTAAAAGACCATTTAATTTCTTCAATTGCTTGTGCATATGTATTTGTATATCATCTTACAAATATTGGTATGTATTGTGAAAAAATTTGATTTTTACCCACAATAAAAAAAAAAGACCATTTAATGCTGATTTTTAATATAATAGATAATGCATGCACAACATAGAAATTTGGGAGGAAACAGTGAAAAGACCAAAGGAAAGGAAATATGTATCCAAGTTTTACCACCGAATAAGTAACCATTGTTCACAAAGAATTGTATGACATATATGATGTGATACATGTGGGTGATACTACGATTCTTGTGCATGTATAATATAGTTATGTATACCCATTGTGACATGTTTGTCATATCAATTACATTTTGCTTACATTTGGCTTTAATTAAAAATAACTGTACCATTAACTATCTTCATACCACTGTATCTGTTTACCTGCATATTGTTTCATTGTATGGATTTAGTGGAAGTTATTGAGCAATCTCTGTAGTTGGAATTTTCAGTTTTTAAAAACACTTTATATTTGAAAGAAAGCTGAATGAACAGTTCTATTGTTTATGTCTTTGTGACAACCAGAATCATCTATTTAGGATAAATTCTCTGAAGTAAAATTACTGCAGCAGAAGATATGTTTAGATGGTTTTGATTTAGTATCTTTGCTATAGTGCCATAACCATCATCAGCATATTTTTAAACAATTGGGACCTCCATATTATTGTGGTTGACTTTTAAATGAAACATTATTTGAGAAAAATTAATCTTTCAATGTTTTAGTATCATATCCATAGCACTAACTGTAATAATCTGAGATTTGATGTCCACTCAAGTCTGTGTGATCTTGCGTGGATTATTTACTATCTGTTAGTTCCAACTTCCTCATCTATAAACCAAAGAGTTCGTGACATTGCTCAGAACATTTTTACACTGAAATTTTATCATTCTAACTCCAAAATTGACTTGGCAAAAAATAAAATATAGTGTGTGGGAATAAACACAAGTTTTTCTTTTTGATAATTTAGAAGTTTGCTGCCAATTACAAAGTTGCAAGAATTTTGTGTTTGATAACTTGCGGAAATATTTAATACAAGAGTCAATTATTTAGACTGAAGATCAAATTAGCCTGCAAGTTAGCATTCTTTTAGCTTTCTTCAGGTAAACAGTTTCATAGTTGACTCCATAATATTTGGTGTATAGGCACATAGTTGTATGTATATCTGTAATTATTTCCTTACTTTAGTTCACCTTATTTTCAGCTGTGAAAATATGTTTGTGTATGTGCATTCATGTATATTAATTCTTGCACAAACATTAATTCTACCAATATATATGACAAGTCAATATTTAGGGACTTTCAAATACATTTATGTAAGTAAATTTAAATATATGTCACCATTTTTAATTGTCATTTAATTCTTTTTTATATTTTTCCCAATCACTATAAATTCCCAGAAAAAAATAATGCTTTCTTTATATTTAGATTCTTCTCAATTCTAAATAAATTTCAGTGGTATTAAATAAGTGCTTATTAAATGAACTTGTGATTTAGATTTGCCCTTATTTATTGTCTTAAATCTACTTACTTTTGTGTCCTACCTGAATACTTAGTACCATGTTTTTAAAAATTATGCTTCTTTTTCAGTGCTTCTCTTCTTCCTGTTCAGTAAAAAATTGCTCTCTTTTCCAGGATTTTTGTTTTTGAAAGATTTATACAAATCTTTAGTTTTATTCCCCAAATATGTTCCAGGCTATATATATGGGTGTGTGTGTATATATATATATTCCATGTTTCTCATCCTACCTCCAAGTACACCCGACAAACAGGAATCATAATTTTAACTGTTTGGAAATTTGTTGATCATTGCCAGATATATATCCTATCAATAGTTCAAATCACAGATAAAATATGTAACAAGAAAGAACAATTAGTATATTCTAACTAACTGCAATCAAACAGCACATCAAAAACTGTATACTTAAATTGGTGCTTTAAAGGCCTTCGATGCAGGTAGAAAATTAGAGATAAACTTTGAGCAGCAGACAAATTTTCCATCAATCATGGTGTAAAGAATTCTTATTATCTGCTGTTCTCCTATAGGATTAGCCAGCAGTGAAAAGTTTCCAAAGTAGATAAGTCTCAAGTAAGCGTGGATTGGTGTATTATTGTGGAGAACCCTAACCACATATTTTGGTCATGGTTAGCCTTTAGTCAGTTCAGCTGCCAGTTCTTTTTTTTTTTTTCCCCAAGTAATTTTTTACCCAAATACTTGGTCTTTCTTAACGAGAGAACCATTGGGGCTGCAGGATGGCATGAACTTAAATTAGGCTTAATAATCATAAGGACCATTCCCTTTGACCTATTATAGACTCCCTTGCTTAAAGAATAGAAACCCAAATGATAATAGATACTTTGTAAATAAAATGGACAACGGCCTTCTGACCATTTTCTTCTAGGCAGTCATGAGAAATAAAATATACCCTCAAATACTGTATACGTGTTCTTTCCAGCAAAAACTGAAGAACCCTGGTTCTTTCAAAATTACATGTTATATTTCCCCCCCTTTAACTCCATTGCTTCCTTTTCTGGAAATGAAAGCATTTTTATTCTTTATCCCCCTTAGAATAAAAATGTGATATTCCTAAAATAATTTATACTTCAATATATATTAGTTTCAGGCAAAATATTCCTTTTCCTATTTAAACCTTTAACCAAGAAGCAGCTTCGTCTCTGAGCTTTTAGCTCCATTGTCTCTAAATCCCAGCACCTGGCTGACCCAAACCTTCACTGTTCTGCCAGAAGACAGGTCACTTTCTCCATGCCTGTTCTTTTTTTTTTTTTTTAAGTTTTATTTTTATTTATTTATTCCCCCCACCAACTCCTGTTATTTGTGCTTTCTGTATGTTTGTTTTGTGCTTGTCTTCTTTTTAGGAGGTCCCGGGAACCGAACCCGGGACCTCCCATGTGGGAGGGAGGCACCTAATCTCTTGATCCACCTCCGCTCCCTGCTTTGTTGTGTTTCTCATTGTGTTTTTATCCTTGTGTCTCTTTGTTGTGTCATCTTATTGCATCAGCTCACCACACCAGCCCATTGTGTCAGTCCGCTGTCTTGCTCGTCTTTTCTAGGAGGCACCAGGAACTGAACCTGGGACCTCCCTTGTGGTAGACAGGAACTCAACCACTTGAGCCACATCCACTTCCCCATACCTGTTCTTTTGATCTTCACTCACTACACCCCCTTCTACTTTTATCTTTACAAGTGGAGGTTACTCTGCTCACTTCTCTTCTTTGAGAGTTCACTTCCATCTTGGTATTTCACCACAGCGTTCTGTCCTTAAGGTGGTCATCCACATGAACATTTTTAGCAAATCAGGGTGAATATGTTCTTGAAAATAACTAAGAAAATATTTCTCAGCATTAGAACCTTAGTAGGAAATCAGTCACAGTTCACAGAATTAGGGATTTGGGCCAAATTAAAACATTATGCTTGATTTTGTGAGAGTTTTTTCTAAATGGTTTAGAGAAAGCAATAACTATTAAAAGATTCATGATACGGAAAATTGTTAAAATTCGTTTTTGCAGATGCTAGAGAAATACCAAAAAGATCATCTGAAATAATTTAGTTTGGCCATATAAAATAAGAAAATGTAATTTTTTATATTCTGCATCTCTTACTTATCACCATGCAGCATAATAATTCATTTGCATATCATTAAGTCTGTCATTTTAAATGAACCATTTATTTATTTGTCGGTAATATTAAGCTTATTTTACTTCTCTAACACTGTTTGATCAACAGTATACTTTCACATATCTTATGTCATGAAGGCTTCTTGGGCTTATATTGCTCAGAACCCAAACAAAACTTTAAAAAAGGAAGCAATATTGCACTAAACCCAGCCAGCCAGCCTACTTTTCAAAGGCAAAGTGATTTTCCTATAACCTAGCGTTCATATATTTTTGACATTTTTCTCCAGGTGTTCACCCAGATTGTGCTTCCTTGTTTTACTTAATTGGGAAGTTAATCACAAGAAATTCTTGATTACATCGTTGGGAGATGTGGAAGTAACAGGAACTACTTTGAAGGAGATCAAAGCACTGAAAAGAAACACTGACAGGGATGATGGATGCCTTAGTTTCCTCGGGCTGTTTAATGAATGTTAATGTCCATTTCTAATGTAACACTAATTATTATTATGTTAGACGAAGGACTTACAGAGGTATACAATTTGTAAAGAAAGAGCCCATGTTATTATTATTTACAGATGATAATAATTGTCGAAAACCAAGGGTAGCCAAAAATATTATTAGAAACAGTGAACATTCAATAAATTGGCCATTTACAAAATAAATAATTATAAATTGATAGTATTACTAATGGAAAAGAAGAAATGTAAAAATTAAAAATTTAAGCTAAAAACATAAAATGTATGGATATAAATAAATTCAACAAGGTGTATAGATGCCCTGTGAAGAAAAATTTAAAGCTATGAAAAATAATAAGGAAGTATGCTAGCAGATTTTAAAATCCATTATAAAGTTATGCCATTTAAAGTTATGCCATTTAAAATAGTATGAAAATGGAAGAGAATTATGAGGCCAGAAATACATCTAAGCATATGTAGAATGTCAATATAACAATGGTATTTAAAATCAGTAGATAAAACTACATCAATAACCAAAGATAAATATCCTTATAGGCAAAAAGTTAACAGACTTGAAGGTAGAAATAAACAGAATCAATAAAATTTAGAAATACACTTCACTAATAATTGAGGAAATGTAAATAAAATTGACAACTTATGTTTCTATTTTGATGAGTCCTTAAAAATAGATTATAATATCTATAATATTATATTATTAAAATATCTTCACTTTTCATTATTAGGAAATGCATGTTGACCATAGCCTCACCCACTCCAGTGTAAGGAACAAAGATAGGATAGGGATTTGGTGCAAGATAGAGGCCACAGATGGAGAGAGGGTCAAATTATCAGAAGTGGTTTTACAATAACCACTTGCAGTAAAGGTTGATAAAACTCTAAGTTTATAGTTTAAGAATTATCAAAAGGCCATGCTTTGCTTTTTGCCTATCGTTTTGTTAAGTAGGGAAAATATTGTGAAAATGTAGTCTTAGCCAGAGCGTAAGGAAATAGACACATACACAATGTTGATTGTAGTATAAAGGCATAAAGTCTCTCTGCAGGACGGTTTTACAATACTGATCAAAATGTGAAAATTGCATATACTTCGATATAGCTATTTTATTTCTAGAAACATAATAAAATAATTGTGCAGAGATAAATATGCATAAATGTTCTTCTCAGAATTGTCTAAAATAGTTAAGAAAAAAGTAAAATAACCTAGATGTCTATGAAGAAAGGATTGTTTAGTTAATTATGTAACATTCAAACAATGGGATAATATGACGCATTAATGGGCGCTGCACAGCATATTGCTAAATGAAAAAATGCATGTGTATACATTTATAAGTATATATATATATGTATATGTATGTGCATGTGTGTATATATCCTCTGAGAGAGCTGCCTCAGCAAAATGTTAACAGTACTAGCCCCGCTCCTGCCATGGTATTTTGGGTGATTTAGTTCTTTCTTTTTCATATGCTTCTTTGGGAAGGTCCTTCAAGAGTGTGTACTACTTTATAGTTTTTTTAAATGACCAACCTTGACCTAGTCTTTCAACCATTTCTATTAATTTATTTCTTCAAAACCACGTGATGATGATGTGAGTGACACTCAGAAATTTAAATAAGACCAATGGAAAAGAATGCTATTTTTCAAACTTAGTGTCAAAACAAACTGAGCCACTAATCATAATCAGTATAATGGGTTTATTGAAAGAGTAATTACTCGAGCAAGGAGGGCTCAAATCAAATTAAGAGTCTCAAAATAGTTAGCAAGTTACATTAATTATAAAGAAAACTCTGTGATTTCCAAAGGAGAAATTACAAAAATTGGTTGACATTCTGGTTCCTCAGTAATAAAGGAGGATCTTACGAAGTGGGGAGTCATTACAGGTTGATTATAACAGTATATTAGGCTATTTCTGATAGGATATTTCTGTTGGACTGAAACCATTTTTTTTTTTCAATTGTTGCTCAAACTGCAATTTTTGCAGAGTTCATTCTGTTTTTGTTTTGTTTTCTTTTTGTTTTTTTCCAGAAAGCTTTCACTTTAATTTTTAACTGTTTAGAAAATCCCTGTCACTATTCAGAAAACATGTCACTCCCAGCAATGCCAATGTAGGCAGCACATTTATTTTATTTAACATTAGGATACTTTGGGGAACAAGGTTTGGGCAACTTGTTGACACAGGATCCCAGAGCAAGGAGAGTACACAGGAGCTTGGAGAGGAACTGAAAGAGGAGGTAAAAGGTCAGTAACAAAAAGTGTGCAGTTTTCCCCAAAATCTAGTAGTAGTAATTGTGTCTCACTGCAAATCTCATGGGCTGTTGTTCTTCAATCAGAGTACTCATGACTAATTGACTAGATCAGCATTACTTTGGAATGTAGCAGCCTCTCTGTTTGTCATATTCCTCCCATTCTGTGTGACTTTACCTCCTCACCCCCAAATTAGTGATAGTGCTGTATTTTCCTTTCAATTGGTAACTACATATCCAAGTTCTGTCCCTTCTTGCCTGTGAAAAGGAACAAAAAGAGATGGTATTTTTTAGTCCATCTGGCATTTATTGATTATTCTTCATGTAACAGGCACAGTGTGAGATACTGGAAACTCAGCTTATCTGTGATCTGGACAGAGAGGCAGATGTTTAAATAGATAGTTACTGTCTTAGTTTTTGGAACAAAGTTCTACAAACTCAGTGGCTGGAACAATGGAAATTAACTGTCTCACAGTTCTGGAGGATAGAAGTCCAAAATCAAGATGTCCTCAGGGCCATGTGCCCTCTGAACCTTGGAGAGGAGAATCTCTCCTTGTCTCTTCCTAGTTTCTGGTGGTTTGCCAGCAGTGCTTGGCATTCCTTGGCTTGCAGCCACAGCCCTTCAACCTCTGCTTCCATTGTTACATGGCCTTCTTCTATGTATCTGACTGACTCTTCTCTTTTTCTTATAAGGGCACCAGCCATATTGGATTTAGGGCTCGCCCTTCTCTGGTTTGGCTTAATCTTAACTAATCAAATCATTGAAGACTCTTTCCAAATAGGAACCTATTTCATGAGAGTCGGGGTTGGGAGATGAATAAACCATACCAGTTAAGATACAGCTGTTAGTGCTATGATGGAAACATTCATGGCTGGCATTTATATGTAAAGTCCAGAATTGTCAAATTTATAGAGAGGAAAGTAGATTAGAGGTTGCCTGGGCCAGGGCAGGGAGTGGGGATTTTAATGAGAAGTACCTGCTAATGTGTACAGAGTCTCTTTTTGGGGTAAGGCAAATCATCTAAATTTTAGTTGTGTGTCATCTTAAATGCGGGGATTTTATGGTATGTGGATTATAATTTCAATAAAGATGTTAACCAAAAAATTTATATAGACAAGCATTTTACCTGACCCTGGGGTAGATGTGGGGACAAGGTTTGAGCATTGTCAAGAAAAGACATGGTAGAGGGTGCCACCAGGGTTTCAAATTAATCAGAATTTAGGCTAGTGAAGGAATCAGGCAAGTGAGGTCCAAACATGTGCTGATGAAAGTGATAAGCATGAATTGGTTGGATCTCATTACTTTGTGTTGTGTTGCAGGGCTAGTGAAGGGAAGGATGCAGAGATAAGAGATTGTATCATGAAGGGACCTTGGTAGTTTGGTGAGAAGTTTCAAGTAAGTGTTACCTAGTTTGTGCTTATGAGATTACCATCCACTGGTAAAGGACTAATTAGGTCCTTTTTTTTTTGCTATAATGGACTTTGCAAGATTTACCTAAGCAGCTTGTTTAAAATACAAACATTCTGTATCCATTCTCAGAGATTCTGACCCAAAGGGATTTAAGTGGGGGTGATAAATTAGCCATTATATAAGCATTTTTCATGATTCAAATGCAGGTGGTCTATGGACCGCATTTGGGGAAACACAATAGAGAAATTGCTAAAATATATTTATTCATTCATATCCCAAATTTTGAATGCCTTACATACTATACAATCACAGTTGCAAGGATTTAGGTGCTCAGGATACTAGATTGTTGGCCAATTATCTGTCATCTACCTTTCAATTCAATTCAATTAATAAATAATTCCTGCTATGTACTGCCCATAGATGCTATGTTCTTTTAGCAATACGTGGCTTACAAAAGATATAAAGGCAGGCTGTAATTGATCAACTTGGAATAAGCCAACTGAAGTGTTACACACAAAATTAAATGCTTGCAGTCTGAAATTTATGTAAAATTATTTTCATATATAATTGAAGGAGCCACAATACAGAAAGTTATTTATTGCTGGAAAGAATTCAACATAGGATTTGAATTCTCTGTTTTTCTTCCTGGAGGAAAACGTAATTTACAAAATAAAAGGGTTCATCAAAACAATGAGCATCATGCTTTGAAGCAACTTACTGCACTTCATTTAAGCCATGGTCATACCCATTGAATTTCTTTTTTTTTTTTTTTTAACTTTTTTCAGTTGAACTTTATCATTCATACATGAACATCCATAAACAATAAGTGTATAGTATAAGTTGTGAACTTATAAAACAAACATGCATATCAGCATTGAATTTCTTTTAAGGGGAAGATAAATATCAAGGCTATAATTGCAAAGCTTTTTCTTCCCCTGAGAGTGTTTGCTATGAACTTCTATTGATTCTGGGAGTGATTCTACAATGTCCATAGGGAATTAAGTAATGATGCCTAGTTTTAGAGATACCCACATAATACACACATATAGATGTATATTACATATAATATATATATATAATATATATGGATATATTATATATATTCTACTAGGCCTTAATTTTTTCCAATTAGCTATATATTTCTTTTTCAAGAATCCTCAAGTCTTTTGGGGAAAATAAAACATCTGGATTATGGCCTAAGTTAGCCAATGAATGTAACTAATAGTCATTAAAAGTTATTTTGCTGTATGGCAATCATTCTTAATTAATTTAAATTTTACCCCTTGTCTCTGGGTTTCAAAACGTATATATGATAAAGAAGAAGCCTATACTGAAAGAATTTGTTAGATATAGTAACTCCAGCCAAGACAAGACTTTAATAATCCTAGAGAGTGTGAGGCAGCCAGTTTATGAGCAGGTAATGTAAATGATGTGAAAGATTTGAAGAAACTTATCTTGTGAAATATTAGCTTTTATACATGTGAATGTTTATTACTTAAAATTTCACCATTAGGAAAGATAATTATTGTGGAAGAAATGACCCTGGTTAAAATGAAAATATTCCTGAAAGAGGCAAATGTGTCATTCAGTTAAAAAAAAACATTTACTTTGCATCTCTACTATGTGTCAACCACAGAGGCTTCCATATATACTTCTTATCATCTTTTAACTTATATTGCATCATCTTTTATCTATAATCTGTATTATTATCATGATTTTTGATGTAAAAATTAAGACAACAAAAATGTGAAGATTATGTTCTAGAGGCCACAGTTAGCTGCCAAGACACAATCTATTTAATTCCCAAACCTGAGCTCTTTTTATATCCTGATGTGTGACTCATAGGAGCAATTTAACTCAAAGGACCAAATAGTCTCTGAATCTGGTTGAAAAGGTGAAACATAGAGGAGTAGTTAATAGAAGTTTAGGTCATACCTTCAGCCAATAAGATCTGAATCAGGAGACCAAATGCTTAATCAAATTCTCTTGACTCCACTAGTCAGAGTTTAAAGGAACTTAGAAGTCATTTAGTCCAGCACTCCTTATTTTCTAAATGAGAATTGAGGTTCTCAGTATCAGGAAGTCAGAGATGTCATTTATGGTTTCCATACTCAGAGGGGGTTAGGAGACTCAGGATGGAGGGAAACCAAAATCCATTGACAACAAGTGAGGAGGGAACAAGGGTCAGATTTTCAATCCTGTAATAGAGGACACAAGTTTCAGGTTAGCCTCAGTGCCAGGTGGTAAAGGAAATGTAACAAAGAACCTGCCGATTTTATTTTTAAGATAATAGTATGATTTTCTTTCAGCCGGATTTTTTCCATGAAGAAGACATTCTGAACCCATCAGTATTATTATCTTATGTTAAGCCTACATTTTTTATGATTTCCATGATACAGTTTCAAAATATATTTAAACAACAGTATCTTGAAAACTTTTAAAGCGTGAAAAAATAGATCTCTTTCATGGTAATATATCTAATTCAAAATGCATTTCAGTATTTTGCAAGGAAACCCTTTTTAACCTGCAATTCTTCATAGTTTCAAGTAGTTTTTGGTTGCTTTCTCATAATCCTGTTTGGCAACTGCATGTGATTGTATGTATATGCATGTTTATAATATCATCTTTTTCAACTTAATTTATTTTAAAGACAAGCATTTCAAATATGTTTTGGTAAAAGTGGAGCATTTTTGTTTGCTCACTCGTGCTCTATATATTGCAAGTATGCTCCCAGTGTCCTTTATCTCACCCTTATTTAAAGTACCAAAATATAACCTCTCTCTGTAACTCTGGAGGCCTCTCATCCAAAGTCATTTTCTACTGAATTGAAAGCTTCTCATAGTCAATAATCACTCCATCTGGAGGTCATATATCTTATCTATTAGTTCAATTATCACATTAAGGTGTTTTATTGTGGGGCATTCTCTTTGATTCTTTCCTCTCCCTAGTTGAAATCCAACAAGGTAGTGAATCACTTATTACTCATTTAAAAACAGATAGACTCAAGGTATACAAGACAGGTCACCTTAAAGTTAAGCAGTTATATTTGTTCACTTATCTGATAAGAATTTATGTAAACATTTACATCTGTTACTATATTTCTTTGATTTTTAAACAGTTATTATATTAACCCTAATTCTACAATTTTTCTTTATTAAAATAAAATATGTTTATTACCCAGAAAGATAAAATATGTGAGTGACACCTCAGTATTGACTGTTTTTCACCCCTTAATTGGTAATATCTTTTGTTCTCTTTTAAAAGTAGCAGCTTGCATATAGTAATTTAATAATAAGAATTTTAAAATATTTGGAATAATAAAGGAAAATAAAGTATTGAGAAGATTACTTAATAACTACATTAGCATGATAGATTTTATCACTCTATGATAATCATTCTGTACACAAAGATTTTTATATATTTTAGTTAAAAGTCCATTTTGCAAAAACATCCATTTTACAAAAACATTTGTAAAATGGACTGTTGAACTAAAAGTTATAGTAAAATAAAATTTTTCTCCTCATGTTTTACCAAAAGTTATATTTTCTATGTGACTTATGATGTCTGTTATGTTCAAAAGACTTCCAAGATTTAGAATGAATTAGTTGGAGTTTGATAATTTGTAATTAAAATGGCGACAGAAAAATCATGGTAATAAAGATTAAGGTAATATAAAATTTCTGGTTTTATCCATAAATTTCAGCATTATTTTGCATTATTTTTTATTTATATTGTTAAGAAGTTGAAAAAATATCAAATTTTGATTTAATCTTTTGATTGCCTTATCCCATTCCCTGATACAATTTTTACTCGTAATTGAAGTAGCTCAAAGTCAAACATTTAGGAAGAAATACTAGAAGGCCAGTGATACCAGGTGGAATAATCAACTCCTGAAATCATTACAGCTTGCCTGTAAATATACTCATTTAGGAGCTCTCTAAATTAGAGGTTGACATCAGGAAAACCCTTCTAAAGATTTTCCATTACCAGAAAGTATAATCCATTTTAGAGCAATTTAAATAAATCATGAATTATATTATTCAAGATGTTTTTTAAAAAGTTACTCTCCTTCCAAAGAAAACATTGATTTTCAAAATCTTAAAGAGTATTATTCATTTGTTCTTTTATTCAGTAGATCTTTATTCACAGTGTTTACCTTGTGCCGGTATATTCTTAGGCATATAGGATAAATGGTGAGCAAGAGAGAGAATTGCCTGATTTTATGGACCTTCCATTCTAGTGGTGGAGATCATATGTGCAAGTAAGAAGAAGCATCACTACAGCAAGCACTGCATAATGTCATAGTGAGATCGTGTGACTGGACATTTACTTTAGATTGGTTCATTAGGAGGGTACTAGCCAAGGATGACATTAAGCAGCAGCTGGAATGAAGAAAAGTGGTCAGTTATGCCTATTGAGAGGAAAGGAATCAGGAAGATTTTGGAAGGGCTCTTTGGTGATATTAGGGGTAAGGATGAATTATAACTTTCTCTCAGTTTAGATGTGGCATTAATGAGGGTAAAAATAGTCAGAAGTTAGTTACATGAATATGTAGACCAAGTAAATTCTCGAAACTGGTAACACCATTTCCCAGAGAAAGACTTTGCTCCTCAATCGTGGTTTTCTATTTCCTGGCAAGTTCCCATGCTTCTTTTGAATCGTTCTCAAAAGCACTGCATTCAGTGAACAAGAATTGGTTCAAGAGATTAAACAAATATTCCATTTTTGTTCTTATGCCCTTGTTAAAATTATGGATTTTGCCTTTTTTGTTTGTTTGTTTGGTTGTAAATCCACTTTACACGTTCTTTTCGTGAATTCCTTTGGCTGTAAGTTTATTAATCCTCAAATCTTTTAGTGAGTAATGGGTCACAATCCTTACTTTACATTAGGATAATCCAGGGAGTTATTTTAAAAAGGCCGGTAACTGGTCCTCAGCCTAGACTATTTAAATGAGAATATCTGTGCTTGGTGCCCAGGCATGGATAATTCCAGAAGTTTCCTGGATGAATTTTAACATGCAGCCAGGGTTGAGCACTATTTCCCTAGAAGGCACCAGGTGGACTCAGTCACATGCTGTTTCCTATTTGTCCATTCAATTAGAATAAACAAAACAAATCCTTCACATGTCAATGGAATGACTGTCCATCAATGCCAGGAAGCCCCAAAATGCTACATTTTGTTTGTTAGTTTGTTTCTTTGGTAGTATTCAGAGGTGTTCATCTTGGCCTTTTGTCATTTTCTCTCAAAGCTCTATCCCTTTCTCAAATTGATAGATTGATATTGACCAATAGAATACAATGTGAGCCAGATATGTAATTTTTCTCTCTGTAAAAAGCTTACATTTAAAAGTGCTAAGAAAAAAGTGAAATTAATTTTAATAATATGTTTTTTTGTGATCAATATAAGCAAAATATTATTTCACATGTAATAAATTAGATATTTATGGACATTTTTCATACTATGGCTTCAGACCTGGTGTGTATTTTACATATCTAGTACTAGCTGCATTTCAAATGCCCAATGGCTAGTGGCTACCATATTAAACATGACAGTGTAGACTATTAATCTCATATTTCTATCTTTATCAGTGCTGATGAGCTACTGGAAAAAACCCTCCTTTAATGTATGCATGATTTTAAAGATACTCTAGAATTGAAGACATAAGTCCAAAAACAACTTATCTCTGTAATGGCAGGCATTTTGCCTTTTTTTGTAATATATTTCGACATATATTGTGTTCAGTCAGGGCTTTGAGCCACTCCATAGAATTTATAGAAGATCAACAACACTTACAAGCATTTCTATTAGTGTGCTAAAGTAATACACCCATACAGTGCTTGTTAGTTGCAAATCAATATGTTACTTAGATCTGCCGAAGGAGAAAACCAACTCAGGCAAACGTCAGAGAAAGACTGAAGAATTGATTACCTCCTGATATTTTAAATGCTTCTGCAAAGCTGGGTATTCTCTTAAAATGCATCATCTTATTGAACCCTCGAAGTTTTTCATTACACTCTCTAAATATATTTTTGCTAAATTAGCAGAATCTTAATTTCTAAGGGCACTTTAGCTTCTGAACCCCCAAACCTTAAAGGTATTAGATATGGCTAAATATAAAATAAGATATAATAATCAATCAAATCCATTTAACCTTTGACTTCACTAAGTGTTTGAATGAAGCAAGAAAAAAGTTGTTCAATTTTCTGAGGCAATTTATAAATTTGGCTGTTTAATTATTTGCATTTCTTTCACATGGTATTAAAGTGGGGGTTAAAATATAAATGTTTATAAGATCTATTAATTTTAGAGAGAACAGAGCTGTTCAATTCTGTCATCAATTAAGAGGAAACTGATTTATGTATACTTTGAGCTTAATTTATGTTCATTTCCAAATAATCAGATAATTTCTTCCTCTGCTTTTTTATGTTAACTCTAAATGGCTTTTAAAAATATTTTGGCATCTTTTTTGAACTTTAACAGGAGCTAAAAAGGAACAGAGTACATCTCAGTTCATTAGAAACAAAATAATCATGTGCCAGTTGTTTTACTTCTTTGGATTTTTATAACTAGCTACTCAAACAATTCTGTTTCTTTTTACCTTTCAAATAATGTAGGGTCATAGATGGTGTGACACTGATTTAGAAGGTAAGTCAATATGGTAGACTGTTCTCTAAATGACTGAGCTTTGTCTAGGGGGAAATATAATAGAAAAGAGAAAAGACAATCAAATTTATATTTACGGGTCCAAGACATGTAATATCCTATACATTCAGGAGGAAAAAAAAAGTGTTGTGATACATGTGAAAATATATATTCTTAGGAATTAGTGGAATATGCAAGGTAATATCTTCTATTTGGAAAAAAATAAGCACATTAGATTTTCAAGTAATTTGATTTTTAAACCTGGATTTATATTATCTTTAAAATTCAAGCATTGAAATGACAGTAGGAAGACATTTAAACCAGTGACTATTTTTGTTGAATTTTTGCTTTAATGTAATATGAAATTTGAAATACCTTAAGAAATATTCTTTGGGACTTTTAAGAAGAGGAGGGGGAAAGTTTTCTTCCTTTTACCTGCATCTTTACAGACGGACTCATTGTTATGCTAATTGAACCAAAAGGCAGTTAGAGGCACATTAAAAATGAAAAGCTACTTTGGAAAATTGTGAAACAATGTAATTTTGTTGAAGCAGACTCAAAGAGACAGCTAATACTAATTATGGACCAGAGAAATTTGTTTAATATTCAGTTTAATCTATAATACACCAAAAAATTGCAAATAGATTCTATCTTGCCTCTTTAGAATTTTAGAAGAATGTGTCCTGTCTGCTTATCAAAGCTTTGTTCTTCTGCCTTTGGGACTAAATCATAAAGTTCAACCAGAAAAGCTTTGTTTCCCAAAGGACACAGCAGGCATTGATAGTGCACTGTAACTGTAATTCTATAGTGACACCAGATTGCTGACTGACAGAAATCTCTTGGGTGAAAGTGACAAAGCTGTAATATTTTCACAATGGACTGACTGATGTCTTCGGAAGGTCTGTTTGATTTCAAAGGACATTTTATATTTTTCTGTGAAGATGAAAGTATATTAGGCCTTTGTGATGAAAACCATCTGACTGCATAATAAGCATTGTGATAAATAAAATTATAGTGTTTCTTTCCTGAACTATTTATTACTTGAAGCTGATTAAGAATATCTCAAAGGTAGATTAAGTACTATTTATTTTTTTAGTGCAAAGTGGCTATGAGGTTATCTTTATTTCTATCTGATTAATAGAGAATAAATTATTTAGAAAATAGAACATGTTGTCTACTCTTGTGAAGAGTGAAGAGCATATGTATTTTTATGAGATAATATATGTATTATTTATAGTTAAAATTATAAATATTTAAGTAGATTATCACATAAAGTATTTTGTTTATTTCAAGGTTTGAAACAAAGCATGCAAGATTATTTTAATTTTCTCTGCCTTACTTCTGTTAGCTTTATATTTCAGTGAAGGGTATCCTGAATTTGTGAATTTTTATCTGGAAAGTTCCAGATAGAAAGCACAAAAGTCAAGATACTTAGGCATTTGTGCCATGGGCAAAGTAAATTTACTAAAAAATTATAATTAAATTTTTCAAAAATTAAAAACTCTAAATACATACTTTAAATTTTGTGGCATATATTTCAGTAAAATATGATGAGTAATTTTTAAATCATACTTGTTTATAAAATATGTATTTTAAGAAGAAAACAAGAAACAATTTGTGTATTCATTCCAGCATTCTTGGTTTTGAATAGTTTGTTATATGTTTAATGCCCATTATATTATTTTGATATTGAGAGTTGCTTATTAGAGCTGACCAAAAGTCTTGCTATTTGAAAAATATGTAAATATTAACATGAGTTCTGTTTAAATTTGAAATACATATACATTTTTGTTTAGTGTTTTTAAAAATGCTAGTCATGGCATTTTATTTTTTTATTTCATTTTATTTTTTAAAAAAGATACTTAGATTACATAAATGTTATATAAAAAATATAGGGGATTCCCATATGCCCTGCTCCCTACCCCTCCCATACTTTCCCATACTAACAACATCCTTCCTTAGTGTGGTATGCATGTTACAATTGATGAACACATATTGGAGCATTGCCACTAAGTGTGGATTATAGTTTACATTTTAGTTTACACTCTCTCCCACGCATTTTTGTAAGTTATGACAAGATAAATAATGGCCTGTATACATCACTGAAGCATCATTCAGGACAATTCCAATGTCCCAAAAATGCCACCATATTACACCTATTTTTTTTTTAAGATACTTAGGTTAAATAAATGTTACATAAAAAATATAGGGGATTCCCATATGCCCCACTCTCCACATCGCTTAGATTTTCCCACATTAACAACACCCTTCATTAGTGAAGTACATTCAGTGCAATTGATGAACACATTTTGGAGCAATGCCACTAAGCATAGATTACAGTTTACCTTGTAGTTTACACTCTCTCCCACCAAATTCTGTAGGTTGTGGCAGGATATATAATGGCCTCGATCTTTCATTGCAGTGTCATTCAGGACAATTCCCAAGTCCCAAAAATGCCTCTGCATTACACCTGTTTTTCCCTCTCCCTGCCCTCAGAACTTCCAGTGGCCACTGCCTCCGCATCAATGATATAATTTCTTCCATTGGTAGAATCACAATAAGTCCATAGTAGAATACCAGTTAGTCTACTTTAGTCTATAGTTCATTTCCCAATCCTGAGGATTCTGGGATGGTGATGTCCTCTCCACCTCTAATTGAAAGGTGGCTGAAATTCATTAGGGCCGATCTATGGGACTCTTTTGCTTGAAGTTGTAGACTCTCTTGGTTCCTTGGTATGGTAGTTGTCCATCATCACTTCCTTGTTAGTTGTCCTGGGTGAAACCAATGAACTGAAGAGTAGGTGTTGCAACTCCATAGATTCGAGGCTTAGCTGGCAAATGGACAGCCCAAAGATTTAAGTCTCTTGGACGTGCACCTACCAACTCTAGTACTAATTATAGGTTCAGATAGAAGAAGAGAAGAGCCATATGTAGGCGAACCATAGCTGAGTCCAATTCTATCACCCTGGGGAGCATAAATTCCAAAATAGGGCCACTGGCAAGGCACCAAACTCCTGAGCTATATGCCCTGACTATAGTGTCTGTATGTCTCCAGTGCCCTCAGGAGCTATTTGGGGTAGTATCTACTTTGGCAGTCAATGAGATCCTACTGAGATGTGCATAAGTGTAATCTCTGGAATGACCTCCCAACTCAATTTGAAGCCTCTTAGTCATATAAACTCATTTGTCTTTACCTCTTCCCCCTTTTGGTCAAGGTCTTTTTCCAGTTGCATTGCTAGTTGGTGCTTGGTAGTAATCCCTCGGTTCCAGGGAGGCTCATCCACGAGGTTCATGTCCCATGCTCAGGGGAAGGTAATGCATTTAAATGTTGAGTTTGGATTAGGGAGAGGCCACTTTTGAGCAACAAGGAATCTCCCAGGGCATTCTTAGGCACCCTATAATACTAGACTAAGTTTCCATTTCAAGAGTAAAGATTCATAAGCACAGTCATCAATATCAAAGGCCTGTCAATGGATAATCCTCCTTCACTAGTCATTGCCCCAGGACTTGGGGGATTCTTAGTGTTCCATTAGAGAATGTGGCAGAGCTTCTCAGGATGGGAATTTGATATTCCTTCATTTATTGTGTGAATCTTCACCCACCATGACGATGCCCCATGAACATTTGAGCACATTTATATGCCTTATATGTATGCCCAGGTGAGCTTCCTCCCATGTATCCCCCATCACTGACTCCCTGCATTGATGATCCTCCTCTGCCACAGATGAAACCCTCCTGTGATCCAAAACTTCTTCAAAAAATAAAGCCAATAAAATAGCCAAATACAATTAATAACAAAATGAAATAATAATGACAGTTTTAAAAATAATAAATAAAATACAAAAAAATTTAAAAATAATAAAAAATTTGGTGTATAGTATAAACTAATGAAAAAATATTAAAAACTTTTTTTTGACATTTTGCCTTTAATCACTGTAAGGTCCGTTGTCCTATATGTATGACATTTTCTTCCATTTATTCCCCCAGTGTCTTACTTTTTTCATTTTGTCTTCAGAGAAGTTTTAGGTTGCAGTAAAGGCACATATCGAATATAGGGGACTCCCATATATACCCAACATCCTCACCCTTTTCCCCTTTTCCCTAATAATAATATTTTATATGTGGATTGTACACTTGTTACAGATGATGTCCAAATATTGAAACATAGCTATCAACCATGGTCAATGTTTAACATTATGGTTTACATTTTGGACCATACACTTTTATAAATTTTGATGTAATTTAGCATGTCCTGTATCCATCATAGCAAGATGATGTAGGACACTTCCATTGCCCCCAAAATGCTTCCTGTTCCATCTATTCTATTCCTCCCTCCTCCTTCCCCTCGGGGCCCTTGACAACCAGTAGGCTTCACTCCTTGAAGGACAAGATTCATAGTTTCTTGCAACAACGCTTGACACACTGGTTTGGTCTCCCCTATTGGGCACTGCCTATGCCCTCGAGAGATTTTTGCCCCTCTGTTTGAGAACATAGCTGGTTTCCCCAGGATGGGAGTCTAACACCTTGCCGCTCATTATGTGGATCTCCACTCACTGATATAACACACTGTGGCAAGATGAACACTCACACACTTCCTAGAAGCCTGCCTCAGGTGTGCCCTGATCCGATTGCCCCCCACATCCAACACCCCAAACCAGCATCCCTTACTTGCCATATTGCCAACAGAGCATTGCCAACATTGTAGTTTCAACTATGTACCTGTCAATCCCCAGTTTTCACCTACTCCCTCCCCCAATCCTCCCTCCAGTTCCATGGACATTTCAACCCACCCTCCCCATGACACCCCCCTTACAAACCAGCACCGTCCATCCCAACAGTATCATTATACCACTGTCATGCCCCTCCACTGTGCAACTACACACTTCCACCTTATCATAAATATTGCCCATATGGGCATTGACTCACAACCTTCTTCTCCCTTTCTATTTCCTGTAAACCTGTCTTCCAGACTCTAGCTCTGTGAGTCTGCTCAGTTTGCTTAATTCTTATCAGTGAGGTCATGTGATATTTGTCTTTCAGTGCCTGACTTGCTTCACTCAACATAGGGTCCTCAAGATTCATCTATGTTATCCCATGTGTTAATCTTATATTTCTTCTTACAGCTGAGTAATATTCCTTTGTATGTATATACCACAATTTGTTTATCTATTCATCTGTTGAAGGACTTTTAGGTTGATTCCAACTTTTGGCAATAGTGAATAATGCCGCTATGAACATTGGTGTGGATATATCTGTTCATGTCCTTGCTTTCATTTCTTCTGGGTTTATACCCAGCATTGGAATTGTTGGATCATATGGCAGTTGTATAGTTAGTTTTCTGAGGAACCACCAAACTCTCCTCCACAATGGCCGCACCATTCTACATTCCCACCAGCCTACATTCCCACCAGCAGTGGATGAGGGTTCCCATTCCTCCACATCTTCTCCAACACTTGTAGTCTTCTGTTTGTTTTTAAATACTCGCCAGTCTAATGTGTGTAAGATAATACGTCATTGTAGTTTTGATTTGCATTTCCCTAATAGCTAGTGATGTTGAGCATCTTTTCATGTGCTTTTTAGCCATTTGTATTTCTTCTTTGGACAAGTGTATATTCAAATCACTTGGCCATTTTTAAAATGGGTTGTCTGTCTTTTTATTTTTGAGGTGTAGGATTTCTTTATATAGGCAGTATATTAGGCCCCTGTCAGATATATGATTACCAAATATTTTCTCCCATTGAGTAGGCTGACTTTTCACTTTCTTGACAAACTCCTTTGAGGTGCAAAAGTTTTTAATTTTGAGGAGGTCCCGTTTATCTATTTTTTCTTTTGCTGCTTATGCTTTGGGTGTGAAGTTCATGAAACCATTTCCTATTACAAGATCCTGTAGATGCTTCCCTACATTGTATTCCAAAGTCTTTATGATCTTGGCTCTTAGAGTTAGATCTTTGATCCATCTTGAGTTAATTTTTTTATGCGATGTGTGATGGTGTTCCTTTCTCATTCTTTTGGGTATGGATATCCAGTTCTCCAAGCAACATTTGTTGAAGAGGCCATTCTCTCCCAACTGAGTGGGCTTGGTGGCCTTGTTGAATATCAGATGACAATATATGCAAGGATCTATATCAAAACTCTCAATTTGGTTCCATTGGTCAGTATGTCTATCCTTGTGCCAATACCATGCAATTTTAACCACTGTAGTTTTGTAGTATATTTTAAAGTCAGGTAGTGGGATCCTCCGATTTCATTTTTCTTTTTCAATATGTCTTTGGCTATTTGGGACCTCTTGCCCTTCCAGGTAAATTTCATAGTTAGTTTTTCCAATTCAGTAAAAACAGCTGTGGTGATTTTTATTGGGATTGCGTTAAATCAGTTTGGGTAGTATAGTTGTCTTGATGTTTAGTCTTCCTGCCCATGAACAGGGAATATTCTTCCATTTATTTAATCTTCTTTTATTTTCTTTAACAATGTTGTGTAGTTTTCTTCATATAAGTTATTTGCATCTTTAAATTTATTCCTAGGCATTTGATTCTTTTAGTTGCTATTGTAAATGGGATTTTTTTTTCTTGATTTCCTTCTCAGATTGCTCATTATTAGTGTTTAGAAATGCTACTGATTTTTGCACATTGATCTTATAATCTGGGACTTTAGTGAACTCATTTATAATCTCTAGAAGCTTTGTTGTAGATTTCTCAGGGCTTTCTATGAATAGGATCATGTCATCTGCAAATAGTGAAATTTTTACTTCTTCCTTTCCTATTTGGACACCTTTTATATCTTTTTGTTCTCTTAAGTGCTCAAGCAGGTACTCCTAATACAGTGTTAAATAGGAGCAGTGAAAGTGGGCATCCTTGTCTTGTTCCTGATCTTAGAGGGAAAGCTTTTAGGATTTCTCCATTGAATATGATGTTAGTTGTGGATTTTCATATATACCCTTTATCATGTTGAAGAAGTTTCCTTCTATTCCTATCTTTTCTAGTGTTTTTTATCAGGAAAGGGTGTTGTATTTTGTTGAATGCTTTTTCTGCATCAATTGAGATGATCATTTGATTTTTCTCTTTCAATCTGTTTATGTGTTATATTATGTGGATTGATTTTCTTATGTTGAGCCATCCTTGCACCAATTGGTCATGGTGTATAATTCATTTGATGTGTTGTTGAATACAATTAGCAAGTATTTTGTTGAGGATTTTAGCATCTAAGTTCATAGAGATATTGGTCTATAATTTTCTTTTCTTGTGGCATCTTTGTTTGGCTTTGGTATTAGGGTGATGTTGGCATCATAGAATGAGTTAGGCAATGTTCCCTCCACTTCTATTTTTTGGGAGAGTTTAAGCAGGATTGGTGTTAGTTCTTTCCGGAATGTTTGGTCGAATTCACCTGTGAAGCCATCTGGTCCTGGGCTCTTCTTAGTTGGGAGGTTTTTGATGAGTAATTCTATCTCGTTACTTGTGATTGGTCTATTGAGTTCATCAGTTTCTTCTTTTGTCAATGTAGTACTTGTGTGTTTCTAGGAATTTGTCCATTTCCTCTAAATTATCCATCTTGTTGGCATATAATTTTTCAAAGTATCCTTTTATGATACTCTATTTCTGTGGGGTCAGTGGTGATATTTCCTTCCTTGTTTCTTATTTTATGTATTTGCATTTCCTCTCTCTTTTTTCTTTGTCTAGATAAGGGATTGTCAATTTTATTGATCTTCTTAAAGAACCAGCTTTTGGTTTTATTTATTTTTTATTTATTTATTTATTTTTATTTTTATTTATTTTTTCTAGTACTTTCTTATTTTATTTTATTTTATTTATTTTTTATTTTATTTATTTTATTTATTTTTATTTATTTATTTTTATTTATTTTTTCTAGTACTTTCTTATTTTCAATTTCATTTAGTTATGCTCTAATCTTTGTTATTTCCTTCTTTCTACTTCCTTTGGGCTTAGTTTGTTGTTCTTTTTCTAATTCCTCCAGGTGTGCAGCTAGATCTTTGATTTTAGCTCTCTCTTCTTTTTCAATGTAGGCATTAATAGCTATTAATTTTCCTCTCAGTACACCTTTTGCTGCATCCATAGGTTTTGATACATTGTACTGTCATTTTCATTCATTTCAAGGCAGTTACTGATTTCTTTTGTGATTTTCTCCTTGACCCACTGTTTGTCTAAGAGTGTGTTGTTTAACTTTCATATCTTTGTGCTTGATCTGGTTCTCTGGCCCTTACAGATTTCCGGCTTCATTCCATTGTGGTCAGATAAATTACTCAGTATAGTTACAATCTTTCAGAATTCATTGAGAGTTTTTCTATGCCACAGCCTGTGGTCTATCCTGGAGAATGATCCATGTGCACTTAAAAAGAATGTATATCCCACTGTATTTGGTTGTAGTGTTCTGTATATATCCATTAGGTACAGATCCACTAATGTATTAGTCAAAGTCTTTGTTTCTTTATTAATTCTTTTTTGAGATGTTCATGTATTTTGAGGCGCCATGGTTAGGTGCATAAATGTTTGTGATTGTTCTTTCTTCTTGGTAGATTACCCCTTTTATTAATATATAATGTCTGTCACTGTCTCTTATAATAGATTTGCATTTAAAGTCTATTTTGTCTGATATTAGTATAGCTACTCCTGCCCTTTTTTGGTTATTATTTGCTTGTAGAATTGTTTTCCATCCATTCACTTTCAGCCACCTTGCATCCCTGGATCTAAGGTGAGTTTCTTGTAGACTGCATATAGATGGCTCATATTTCCTTATCCATTCTGCCAATCTGTGTCTCTTGACTGGTGATTTTAATCCATTAACATTTAATGTTATTACTCTCAGGGAATTACTTACATTAGCATATTTTCTTTTGGTTCATGTGTGCCATATGTTGTTTTTATTTCTCTTCTTATCTTTTTAGTTGTTCTATACCCTCCTCCAACTCTCTCTCTCTTCTGTTTTTTCCTTTTGACCTGCAGAATTCCCTTTAGTATTTCTTGAAGTGCAGGTTTCTTATTGACAGACACTCTTAATTTCTCTTTATCTGTGAATGTTTTGAACTCTCCCTCATTTTTGAATGCCAGTTTTGTTGGATAGAGAATGCTTGGCTGAAAGTTTTTTGCTTTTAGCACCTTAACTATGCCATACCACTGCCTTCTTGCCTCCATGGTTTCAGATGAGAAATCAGCACTTAATCTTATCGAGCTTCCCTTGTATGCAATGGTTCTCTTCTCTCATGCTGATTTCAGTATTCTTTCTTTGTCTTGAGCATTGGACAATTTGACAAATATATGTCTTGGAGTAGGCCTGTTAGGATTTATACTGTTTGGGGTGTGTTGCGCTTCCTGGACATGTACATCCATCTCCCTCAATAGGGTTGGGAAGTTTTCAGCCATTATTTCCTCCAACACTACTTCTGTCCCCTTTCCCTTCTCTTCTCCCTCTGGAATGCCTGTAATTCATATGTTTGTGTGTTTTGTGTTGTCATTCAAATCCCTGAGTCCCTTGGATTTTTTCTGTATTGATCTATAGGTTCTACAATCTGTTTGATTTCAGCTATACTTTCTTCCACATCGCTGATTCTTTCCTCTGCATTTTCAAATCTGCTCTTATGTGCTTCCATTGTATTTTTGATTTCTTGGATTGTGTGATTCATCACTATCATATCCGTTATCTTTTTACGTGTCTTTACAGTTTCTTCAGTGTGTTCTCCCAGTGTCTTCTTAATATGCTTAATCTCTTCTTTCACTTCATTAAGTTGATTCATGATATTTGTTTGGATAATTAGTTGTTCCATGTTCTGCATCTCCTCCTGTTTTTTAGTTTGTTCCTTGGACTGGGCCATGTCTTTCCTGTTTCTTAGTATGGGTTGTAATTTTTTGTTGGTGTCTAGGCATTGTTTTATATTGATGGGTTTGTTCAGTTGATTAGCTTCTCTTTCTAATCTAGGGTTTTATTTTTTTATTGTTTTTGTGTGTGGTAAGTTTTCACTTTGACACTTTGTTCTTCTTATTTTATTTCTTTGCTGTTGTCTATGTTCCCTTAGAGAAAAAATTAGGGCCAAAGAAAAGGAAAGAAGTATGAAGAGAAAAATGATAATAATAATAGTAGTAGTAGTAAAACCTAGAAGAGGAACCATATAAATCCTAGGAAAATGAATAACCCAAGTA
This sequence comes from Cabassous unicinctus, assembly GCA_029593785.1. Lineage (NCBI taxonomy): Eukaryota > Metazoa > Chordata > Mammalia > Cingulata > Chlamyphoridae > Cabassous > Cabassous unicinctus. The sequence goes on from JAQZBX010005818.1 coordinate 50,726, forward strand.
AGAAGTGCAGAGGAATAAGAATAAAAAAGTGGAGTACAAACAGTGAAATGAGAAACCAAATAGAGAAAAATATATAGAATGGATTAAAAGGCCAGGATGATGAAAAGAGAGGGAAAGAGAAAAGAAAAGACAGTAAGAGAAAAAAGTAAAAAAGAAAGGAAACAGAAAAAAGGAGAGAGAAATAAGAACAAGAAAAATTGGAGACCAAACAAAAAGAGGTGGAATGAAAGAACAAGAGCAGAAAGCAGAAGATAGATTGATGAAGGAAGGAAAAGAAATAACATAGTTAGACAAAATTGGCAAACAAAAAAAGGGAAATAAAGGAATTGGAAACACAACAAAGAAGAAACAAGACAGCAGCAACTAATTAAACAAAAATAGGGTGAGGAAGAAAGGATAAAAAAAAGAAAAAAAAAGAAAAACAAAGAAGCAAACAAACAAAATCCATGGAAAAAGAGCCTTCCCTCTTAGGTCCCTAAGGAGCTTCTCAGGCTGCCAGTGTTCATGAATCAATTACCCTGCAGCCTGCCCTCTGCAGGTTTTGAACCGGGTTTTAGCGAGTAAACTAAATTACGTTGAAAAAAGGAAACTTTTTTAAGAAAAATAAGAGATCCAAGAAAAGCTAATACAAAAAGAATATCTATATGTTTCCTTTCCTAAAGTATCTACTGGATGTCTGATAACCCGGTGGATCACTTCTCTAAGATGAGCAGGGTATCAAACCAGGGACCTCATATATTCAAGGCAGAAACTTCTTCACTGAGCTAAACTTTCTCCTTGGGTCAGTTAGCATTTGAGAAAGTTATCTGCCCACTTTCCCTCAGGCAGGTTAGAATCTTTACAGTGGGCCAGATTCCTGCTAATGTGGTACCTGTCTGTCCCTGTCCCCAATTTGACTTCATCATTGAAAACCCATATGACAGTCCTTATGAGCAAAGGAAATTTGGACATAGTCAGGAAGAAGCCAGAAGTCAGCAGAAATCAGAGGAGCAGACACAAGGAGAGAGAGATCATCATGAGACAGAAGATTACCTGGACACTGCAAACTATGGGAGAAAGCAAGCCCTGCCAATATCTTGATGTTGGATGTCTAGTTTCCAAAACTATGAGATAATAAATTCATGTCATTTAAGCCAACTGACTGTGTGGTATTTGTCATAGCAGACCTGCAAACTAAGACACCTCTGTATATAATTATAGTGAAATTTGACTTGTGTTTAACAATTCACTAATTTCCAATGTATTTTATTTATTTATTTATTTTTTATTGTGGGTAAAAATCAAATTTTTCACAATAGATACCAATATTTGTAAAATGATATATAAATATATATGCATATATGTACATTTGCTTACATAAATGTTATTTTTTTATATATATATATTTTAAAAGGTGCTTAGATTACCTAAATATTACACAGAAATTATAGGGATTCCCATGTTCCCCACCTCCCACACCTCCCACAACATCCCACACAAACATCCTTCATCAGTGTGGCACATCACCCACAATGGATATACACATCCTGGGGCCTTGCCACCAAGCATAGACCACAGTTCACATCATAGACCACACTCTCTCCCACACAGCTCTGCATGGTATATGCTGATGTAAAATGGCCTACATCCGTCGCCACAACGCTACTCAGGACAACCCCCAAGTCCCAAAAAAGCCCCTGTATTTCAACTGCCCTTCCCCTCCCTGCCCTGAAAGTGTCCAGTGGCCACCGGCTCCACCTCACTGTTATAATTTCTTCCATTGCTTGAATCACAATATATCTACAACAAAATACCATTAAGTCCACTCTAGTCCATAGCTCTTCCCCAAATCCTGAGGGGACTGTGATGATGATGTCCACTCCACCTCCAAGTGAGAGAGGGCTTATATCCCATGGATACTGTGGATGGGATTATCCTGCCTGCAGCTGCAGGCCCTCTCCATTCCCTGGGATGGCCGTTGCCCGTCGTTGTCTCCTCGCCAGGTGACTTGGATGAGTCCATTGAGCTGTAGGGTAGGAGTTGCAGCTCCACCAAGATTCCAGGCACAGCTGGCACATAGTAGGCCAGAGGCTCCAGTCTCTGGAGTACACCTAAAAACTCCAGCATCACATATAGGTTTGAATAGAAGGGACTGATGGACCATGTGCAGGGAGGACTTATTTGAGTCCAACTCTGTCACTCTCAGGAGCACAGATTGCAAAGTAGAGCCCACTAATAAGGCATCAATCTCTGGGGCTATCCCCACTTATATAGGACCTGGGTGTCTCCAGAACCCTCAGGAGCCCCTGCTGTGTGACGTGATACCCACTTTGGTGTTCTAAGAGATCCTACTGAGGTGTGTGTAATTGTTACCTCTGGGATGACCTCCCGACTCTCTTTGAAGTCTCTTAGCCACATGAACTCATTTCTCTTCCAATGTATTTTAAATGTATTGTCTTCTGTTAGACTTAACCCCATAGTAGAACTATCATTATGTCTAAATTGCAGGTAAGGAAACTGAAGTTCATAATAATGTTAACACATTTAGTAAATGGTGAAGTCAAGATTGGGACCCTTATTTCGTGGCCTATTGTTTATTTTATTTAATACTGTGTAATTCAGTGGGCCAAATATTTGGGTTTAATATTTTTTTACATATAAAAATATAATTAGTAGTGTATAAACCTGGTTCCTGGGTTTTAGCTCATTGCTAAGGAAAGTCAGAATGAGCTAAAAATCCTGTGGGAATCATATTGCCTTGATCAGCTCTTAGCTGACGACCATAAAGAAGATAGGAAAGGAGAGTCCCCTTGGAGATTTCCTTAGTCCCTGATGTTCTTGCTTTTCCGTGTTTGGGTTTATAAACTAAAATCTATTTTCTATATTTCAGGTGCTTTATATATTATTTTAATAAGCATATTTAATAGTGATTTCATATTAAGAAATTTGGATTAAAAATTTCAAGTTTTAGTAATTCATTTAATTGCTTATTTACTATGAAATATCAATACAATTGGAGCATTGAAACAAACGAATCAGAATTTTAAAGTAAAAATATTGTAAAATAGTTTCACCTACCTGCACGTTCAGTGATCATTAACTCTTCTGTCCATAATAATTTTAAACTTGTCATTATTGGTTGAAAAAAATGATAAATGGGAAAAATTAATCCCTTTAAATGGAATTAAATAAGGATAATTAAATGTAAAATTTCCATGGTTTAGTATAACTTTTAATTTTTTTCTCACTTTAATATTCTTCAGTTCTATTAACTTTTGCTTTAACCTGATTTCAACATAAAATCGGTGGGAAAGTTATGGGAACATGACAAATTCTTGATTTTCATTTTTAAAACAGAATAAAACATATTTTCTCCTATATACATCATTTATTATTATGTGCTATATTAGTTATATTGATTTCTTTTAGACTGCTTTGTTTTTAATCTTTATATGCATATTTTCTTCCTTTTGGTTAGCATATCCTATAGCATATCCCCATATATTTCTCCTTTTATTTGCAGAAATGAATATAATGTTTTAGAAGGTAAATGATAACATGTTCTCTTTTTTAAAATTAGATTTAAATTTGATTTTTATTCACCCTACAAAAAAAGTATTTTTCTTAATTATGTTCATAACAAAAAATGCTACAGGAAATATTTATATTTCTTCAATGCAAAAAATTAGATTCAGAGAGATAACAATATTGATAGTCATAAAGTCATAAAGTTAAAGGATAATTGTCCAAAGTTAATAAAAGACCCATTATACCCAGAGTTTCTTCTTGGGCAATACAAAACTTAATGTGCATTTCAAAATATAGTTGTTTTAACCAATTCTCTTTTAATTGGATCAACATATTAATATTATCCAGTAACTATTTCCCAAAATCGTGGTGACTAGGGCATTTTCTGAAATCTTGTATTTCTGTACTTCATAACACTAACCAATAAAAAGAGGAAAAATGTATTTCAAATTAGTATAGTCTTCTTTCACTTAATCAAAGGCTAACCAATAGCAAACCAACTTTTTCTAATAGATTTGGCTGTTCAGAAAAATCTTAGAAAAGAAGTTGCCATTTCATTAAAGTTTTCTTAACAGTTAAAACAATTATAATAGTTGCAGCACTGTTAATGTACATTTGCTTTTTTCACACTAGAAAATCCAAGTGATTTATCTTTTATACAGCCAGTTTGAGAATGTAAGTGGTAACTTGGTAGATGACATTTAGAAAAATAGACTACATTCCTAGCCCCATGAGGCTCAGTGAGCATGAAATGACCACTGGCACCATGGTGGCCTCGTATTATCAAATAACTGAAATTGATACCAGCAGTGGCTGGTGTCAGGTTCTGGCTTGTAAAACAGACCTTTTCATTCTCTTCTGCGTTCTGGTTCATGAAAGCTACCATAAGTTGAGAAATGTGTGCATAAATTTGGAATAT